>SKCR01032157.1:0-112433 GCA_019454045.1 Zanthoxylum bungeanum
AAAAGAGGGGGGCTAGGGATTAAAAGATTGGATACTTGGAATAGAGCGGCTATTGTTAAGCATGTTTGGTTTCTTTGTTCTGGCCAGGTTTCTTCTTGGTTGACTTGGAATAGAGCGGCAATTGTTCCTATCGGTTGTAAATGGATTTACAAGAGGAAGCGAGGGCCCGAAGGAAAGGTTGAGACCTTTAAGGCCCGATTGGTAGCTAAAGGTTACTCGTAGTGACCTTGTGTCAACAACGATGAAACTTTTTCACCAGTTGCAATGTTAAAGTCTATAAGGATTTTGTTGTCAATTACCGCTTACCATGATTACGCGATTTGGCAAATGGATGTCAAAACGGATTTTCTAAATGGATTTCTTGATAAAGAAATATCTATATGGAATAGCCGGAGGGTTTTGCATCCAGCGAAAACTCGGGCATGGTATGCAAGCTGAAGAAGTTTATTATGGACTTAAACAGACTTCACAAAGTTGAAATCTTTAATTCGACGAGATAATCAAATTGTCTGGTTTTCTCAAGAATTCGGAAGAATCCTGTGTGTATCTGAAGGCTAGTGGGAGTATGGTGGTATTTTTTAATTCTCTATGTTGACGACATCCTTATCATTGAGAATGATATTGGGATGATGCAAGGTGTCATAGCTTCCCTCTGTAATAATTTCTCCATGAAGGACCTGTGTGAAGCTTCTTATATCTTAGGCGTAAAACTCTATAGAGATAGAGAAATGAAGCTTATTGGGTTATCCCAATCAATATACATAGATAAGATCTTAGAATTGTATAATTTTGGTAACTGTAAGACAGCAAACATACCGTTCTGACATGGCTTACATCTTTCGAAGAAGATGTGTCCGCAAATAGAAGATGAGAAAATTAGAATGTCTAAGCAACCTTATGCTTTGTGTTGGGGTAGCATCATGTATGCCATGTTATGTACTAGGCCTGATATCAGCTTCGCAGTTAGTGTGAAGAGCATATATCAGTCCAATCCAGGAAATGACCATTGGATGGCCATTAAACATATCCTCAAGTATCTTAAAGGTACTAAGGATAAGTTTATTATCTATGGAGGAAACGAACTGCATGTTAATGGGTATACGGATTCCGATTTCGAATCGGATCTTGATGATAGAAAGTCTATATCAGGATTCGTGTTTACCCTTAACGGAGGTGCAGTTTGTTGGAAGAGTTCCAAACTGTGGTCGACAGCTGATTCCACCACAGAAGTGGAATATATTGTAACTTCTAAAGCTGCAAAGGAAGCTGTATTAGTTAGGAACTTTATCACAAAATTGGGAGTAGTCCCAAGTATCGAGAATCTGATTCCGTTATATTGTGATAATACTAGAGCCATTGCGCAAGCAAAAGAACCAAGGGCACATCAGAAGTCGAAACATGTTGAATGAAAGTACCACATCATTCAAAAGATTGTGTCACGATGGGACATTGTCGTGTGCAAGGTACAGAGTGAAGATAATGTAGCAGACCCGCTTACCAAGGTCATTCCTCTGAAGTTATTTGATAAACATGTGAAGTCGATGGGTATTAGATACAATCGATATTGGCACTAGAGCAAGTGGGAGATTTTGTTAAGGTTGGTGCTTTGAGCGCTAATTTTATTATGTATTTCCTTGTAAATACTAATGTAACATTTTATTATGAATAAAATGATCAGTTTCTTTTATATAACATCTTCTTTAATATGGTAAAGACGTAACAGAACTTAGAATGATTATTTATGAAACTGTTGCAAAAGCGTCGCAACTGACATTGAGTTGTATCATGACATTGTCATTCTTAGACAGTTCTCGATCAAGGTTTACACTACTTGGTCAGTAAAGTAAACTCGTTGAGACTGGTACATGTCATATATTGAAATCTAGGATTCCGATGGTTTCTCCGTGAACCATGAGTCTTGGAGACTCGTATAGACGTGTATATGTTTATAGCAGATAAACACTTAACGACTCACCAAAGATTCTTAATGGATGGTACACCAACGTCAATAAGAATCTTCTCGGGTTGAGTGAGCATAGTGATTCTTTGACTTGAGACACTTTGGATATATGATTAATCCTTCACACTTATATGGCAGCCATGTCACCGATCTATTTAGATCAGACCTCCGCCTGTTCGTTGGGTGTGGTGTCCTGTGTGTATCAAGAAATGATCCGTCAGCTTTGTGTACAGAGCATAGGTATTCAATATGGAATTAGCAATCTATTAAATCCATGGGCCCGTGGTACACTGTAGAAATCAGTTCTAAGTGTTATTAAGGGATTGCTAATAGAAATGTTGACGTGATTATATCTATATAGATTTGACGTTTGTATCTATATCTCTGGAATAATCCGGATACCTGTGACAGAGGTATTATATGTATGTAGTGACCTCGACCTGTATGATTCAGAGAGTTTATCCCTGTTCGTCATAATTTACGGGTGGATGAATTATGGACACGAAATTTGATTTCGTGACGGATATGCCTGAATCTAGAGAGTCTCACTAATGAAATATACTCGTAGAGCACTAGGGCAACTGTTATGAATAATACTGATTATTTATAACTCGTTTAACGGTTAAACGAAAAATACATGCAATCGAGGCCTAATCATCTTTTCCGAATTAATGTGTATTTGTATTTGTATTTAATATTTGATATTATTAAATACACATTAATTAAATATCAAATTGTGATATTTGACATATATCATTAATATATGTATTTGAGATATTTAATGTAAATATAATACATATATTTAAGATATTTATATTTATTATTTAATTATTTAATTATTATATAATTAAATTAATTAATATAACAAATATCTTAAATAATGATTTTTGCTTTTTAATGGCTTAATACCATTGGTCCATTTTTGGTTTGTTTTATTAAAGATAAAGTGTTAACTTTATTAAAGTAAAATGTGGACTAATGAAAATGCAACAAAAATAAAATAATTGTTTAACAAAATTATTTTGTTTCCATTTTCAAACACAAGATAACGTACACAAATATTTACAAAGAAAGTTGAGAGTAAAAGTGGAAGAAAAGAAAGAAAACAAAGGCAAAAGTTGGATTTTTGTAAGTTATTTCATACTTTCTTCTACATGGTAATTGTTTATATTAATCTTAGCTTCAATTTGTGTTGCTAAGTTGATGTCTCTACTTTTTCGATTTGTAATTAAATATGTTTGAAGCTTGTTGGAGATGTTTAAGCATGTATGTTTATTTATAAGCTTATTATGAGTAATTAAGCTTATAAGATTAATTAGTAATCAAAGTTGCCATTCTGGAGTTGCTTAGCCATTCATAAATAATCTAGAATTTTTCTTGAGTTGTTTCATGATGATAAGACTTGATTGGTGTGGTATTGGATTGATTAAAGTGTTGAATTTTATCAATTTAGTGTAAATTGTGCAATTAGTGTAATTTATGAAATTAGGGTTTTAAACCTAATCCAATTTTGGGGATTTTCGTATATATGTGATGTAATTTGATGTATATATGATGTATATTAAATTATGGATTTATTGGATTTGATCTTGATGTGTTTTGAACAAAAAATGACCAAATTACAAATCTTGGATTTTTATGGGTGCTCTCGGCAATTACTGAAAAGTTTTAGACTTGTGTTGCAAATTGTATTTTCATGTATTAGACATGTATAAATTATTTTGGGATTGATTTGGAATCAATTAAATATGTATTTGGTAATTTAAGGACCAAAATGATTAATTTGCAAAACTTTGGTGTAATTCGGTAATTAAAAGAAATTTTATTTCTTGGGTTAAAATTTTAGATTTTAAGTATTGGTTAATTAAATAAATAAGTTTATTTAATTATTCTAAAAAAAAATTTTGAAATCGAAAAATTATGTTTTCCGTATTCCGCTGCGCTAACATTGTAATTCCGTATAAAACCACAACATAAGGGACTTAGTTTTGTGGCAAGTGCTGTTGGTAGGCCTATCAATATTGAAAACATTACCCTTTCTTGGAAACGACTTAGCTTTGCTCGAGTTTGTGTTGAAATTGATGCTCGGAACCCTCTGGTTGAGGATATTGACTTCCAGTGTCCTAATGGTACGTGGTTAAAAGTTAGGGTCGAATTTGAGTGGGTTCATGTGAAATGTTCTACTTGTGAGGTTTTTGTTCATTCGTTGAATTCTTCCCCTAGAAAGGCTCCTAGTATGGAGGATAGTAAGCCTTCTCAGACCTGGGTTCCTAAGACTTCTACTCCTACTACGGGTGCAGCTGTTCTGGTTGAGGCAGTTAAGGATAAGGAGGGTGCATGGATTTCGGTATCTAAGAAGAAGATAGGTAAGGCAACGACTCTGAACACTCCCGAAAAACCTAGTGGTGATGTGATTTCGGGTGATACCACTGATAGGGTTTTTGTTTTAGGTTAGTGCTCTTCTAAAAATTTGGAATCAGCTCTGGCAGTTACATCTGTACTAGTTGATACTTCTAAGGAAGTTGTTGTGGAGTTGGAGGGTAAGAGGGATGAGGACGAATGTTCCCATATTACAACACTGCATGTCAAGGATCTTCCTGAGGCTGATTTAGCGAAGATTCCGCCTATTGTGTTTTATGATTCGCCCCTTCCTAAGGATAACGGTTTAGCTGTCAAGGCTAAAGACTCTTTGGAGAAAAATAAATTGGTTTATGGTAGCAAGTCTAAGAAGGGCTCGAGAGGTAAGAGGAGTCAGAAACGACAATTCCTGAAAGGGGGTAGACGGTGATGACCTACTTGGGTAGTTTTTTTTTTTCAATCTGTTTTAATGATTTTTGGTTGCTGGAATATCTGGGGTCTCAATGACCCTATGAAATAAGCTGAAATTAAGAGGTTCTTTCGTGATGAGAAGCTTTCTCTGTGTGGTTTAGTTGAAACCAAGGTAAAGGATATTAATTTTGTGAGTGTTTCTCGAGCTATAAATCCTTCGTGGAAGTTTTTTTGCCATTCTAATGTTATTCCGTTTGGTCGAATTTGGGTTTGCTATAATCCTAGTGATATTGATGTGAGCATTATTCGTTCCTCTTCTCAAGCTATACATTGTCATATTTCTCATGTCTCTGCTTTTTGGAGTTGTGTGGTTTCTGTGGTTTATGGTGAGTGTGATTATGAGAAGCGTCGGGAGCTTTGGGCCGATTTGATTACGTGTGGTAGTGACTTTGATGATTCTCCTTGGTTAGTTATGGGGGATTTCAAAGCCATCCGTACATCTCTCGAGCATATTGGTAGTCTTTTGTCGTGGTCATCCTGGAAAGACGATTTGGGTTGCTGCTTAGGTCAGGCTGGTTTGGATGATCTTCAGTTCTCTGGCTGTCGTTTCACGTGGTTTAATAAGTAGGTTCATTCTCTTATTTGGCAAAATCTTGATTGTGTTCTCGCTAACTCCTCTTGGGAGTGTCTCTTCTCGGGTTCGGTTGCTAGGTTTCTTCCCCCTCGGATTTCATACCATTCTCTTATGATTGTTAAGCTTGTTGAGCTCCCAAAGAGGAAAATTCCTTTCAAATTCTTTGATTTTTGGGTTGATCATCCTGATTTCCTTTCTATTATGGCTAGGGCTTGTGATATTGATGTTCGTGGCACCCCGATGTTCCGTTTGTGTAGTAAGTTAAAAAGTGTTAAGGTGGTTTTGAAGAAGTTTAATGTTGAGCACTTTTCTAATCTATCGGGTAGGGTCTTGGAGACTAGAAGGGAATTGGATAGGGTGCAGTGTGCTTTGTAGGATAACCTTAGTGATTCGGCTTTTTTAGCAGAAGAGGCGAGACTTTCTTTATGGTATGGTGATCTATGTCGGGCTGAGGAGAGTTTCAATAGACAGAAATCTCGTGTTCAGTGGCTCAACCTTGGGGATCAGAATTTGAAATTCTTTTTCCATGCTATGAAGAATCATCATTGTCGCAATAATATTACTTCTTTTTCTTTTGAGGATGGGACTCGTTTTAAGGATAATGTTTTGGTTATGGTGGAGATTGTATCTTTTTACGAGACTCTTTTGGTGTTAGGGATATGCCCTATACCCAACTTGTGGATGGGCTATATGTATATATATTTGTAATATTTTCATTAATTAATAAAATGACAATCTTTATTATACGTGTCTTACATAACTTATATGAATCATCAACACTGTAATAAAGCCCTTGGAGTAATAAGACGATGGCTTCCACGCCTTATGAGAATCATTACTCTTAAATGTTCCTAGTTATAGTTTTGTGAATAATCTGGGCGTTCACAAAGCAGAGAGACTAGCATGATGATATGATCCACCCTTAAGTGGGGTAGCCGATCTCATAGGCTACTAGCGGAGATCCGTCCCCTTGGTGTATCACATGGATGCATGAGTTGCTCGTGTCCATCGAACTGACCGCCGAAAGTTTTCATATAGAGTGTTTATCCCATGTGTCTGTGAGAACTTTCATGTATCAATTATATGACTAGTCCTTAGACTTGAGGTCTTTACAATCTTATGTGTGGATCAAATAACTTTGACATTCTCCTTCCCCGGTTCAAAAGATCCGGTCATAAGAGTATGATTGGGTCATTTGTTGAAACACATGAAGTTTGTAAAGATACAACAGAGAATCGCCACTCTCTCGGATAATATTTTCTTATAAGAGTAGTATTCCAGTTCGTGGGTTGATATGTGTGATCAGTGCTTGAGACTGTGGCCACAGCGGAAGAATCATGTGAGATTTTTGGGTTAGCACGATTCATGACACTATCAACAACATACCTTTGACCATATGGGTAGACACTTTTCGTACCCTAGGTCAATAGGTGGAGATATAGTGAGGCGAGAGACCGTATCATATGTAAATCGCATACAAAATGGGTATATATATCTTTTCTTCTCATTTGGGGGCCTTGGCATGTTGCTAGATGTTAACCTTGGTCATTGAAATCGAACGACCATCTGATCAGAGGATAATTTATGTTCGATTAAATTATCATGATTCATTTCATGTCCAACTTGAGGGGAACCCAAAAGGTCACACACAACAAAGTCGAAATCAATGGTTAACAGTGCACAGTACATATTTAACAGCATATACGATTGCTGTAGGAATTGTTCATAAATGGTTCAATGTGTTTAATTATTGAACAGATCATTTATGAGGTTCCATAGTGGCTTAGGGATTGGTGAATGACGATAGGGGCACTTTGGGAATTGGAATAAATAGATTAAACAAAATATTATTCGTGTGAATAGTAACGCGTGAATAGTAACATGTGAATAGTAAAAAAAATTTGTTATTTGTTTTGAATTCCAATTCGGCCCAAACTCTTATTAGGGTTTTACAATCTCATTAAACCACTAAATTAAGATCCAATCGCTAAGATTAAATTGGCTTTTATCCCACATCGGATTCTTAATTAATTTTGTTGTCTTTGGAGCACTATATAAACCCAAAGAATTCTTCACAAATTTTTTACACCAAACCTTTCATATCTTGGGTATATATAAGTGAGCAACTATAAAGTTTAAGAGTAAGCCACTAGTTTTGAGGATCCTTAAGTCTAATTGACTAGAGGAACCTCGAGTTAAAAGTTTTGAGGTATTTGCCTAGGCTAGCACCAAGGGCAAAATAGCCGTGCCCTCAAGGCGTAGTCTTGCTGTTGAGTTTTGGCTTTGGTGTGTGCATCTTTGGAGGCCACACACTTGGGTGGCTCTTTGGAACGTGGAAGAGCTTGCTGAGTTCGAGAAAAGCTTGTAGAATAGAGGGAGGGCTGGAGGAGTCTTCGGTTCAAGTAAGTCTTTTTCTTTCTTTATTTTATTTAGAGTTCTTATGATAGTTAGCATGTTTAGGTTTATGTTCTTTGCATGTTTTATGAGTTTTATGCTTAGAATATATAGTAACATGCCTAGGCTTGTAGAATAATCAAAACAAATGGGTCTTTGGCAAAGGGAAAGCGGCATAATAATTTTTTTTTCCTCTGCGCACTCGCGGTCGCTTCCCAACATTTAGGGCCCCAGCCTTGTGTGCATGATATTGATAGAGATATTCTTCATTCCGCTATTACTAAGCATGTTTCTGTTGAGCAGAGGGAGAGTCTTGCCCGGAGGTTTCTTATGAGGAGATTAAGTTTGTGTTGTTTTCTTTGAAGGACAATAAGGCTCCTGGTCCAAACAGGTTTAATTCGGGCTTCTTTAAGAAGGCTTGGAGTATTGTGGGGGATGATGTTCTTTGTGCTATTCATTATTTCTTTTGTTCAAGGCGTCTCTTGAAGTAGGTTAATGCGACGTCTATTGCTCTCCGAAGTCCCCAACCCTTCCCAAGTTAAGGACTTCCGACCTATTTCTTACTTTAACACTATTTACAAGTGTATTGCCAAGCTTATTGCAAATCAGATCAAGATTGTTCTTCCTTCAGTGGTCAGTTCTAATCAATCTTCTTTCGTTGCGGGGCGGCGTATTAGCGACAATATTTTATTGTGTCAGGAACTGGTGAGGAATTATCATAAGAGTGGTGGTACCCCGAGATGTGCGCTTAAGATTGATTTGATGAAAGCTTATGATACCGTTCGTTGGGGTTTTATGGTTGAGGTTTATGGACTATTGGTTTTCCTGAGAGGATGGTGGACTGGATTCGGGAGTGTATGACTTCTACTATGTTCTCTGTGTCTATTAATGGGGAGCTGAATAGTTTTTTCACTGGGGGCCGTGGTTTGCAACAAGGTGATCCTATGTCGCCTTATCTTTTTATTTTGGCTATGGAAGTTCTCACGGGCTTACTTCAGAACATGGCTAATGATCAGGGTTTCAATTTTCATTAGCGTTGTTTAAAGGACCGCCTCACACATCTCTGTTTCAAAGATGACCTTATGTTTTTTTGTAAAGCGGATGCCTCCTCGGTCTCTTTGATCAATGATTGTCTTTGGCAGTTTATGGGTTTATCAGGCTTGGTCCCGAATCCAGCTAAGAATCATCTTTTCTCCTCTGGTATCTCTCTTTCTCTTAAGGATCAGCTGCTTTATGTGTTGGGTTTCCAAGAGGGTATGCTTCCAGTGCACTATTTGGGAGTTCCCTTGATTTCTACTAAGCTTCAGGCTTCAGATTGTGCTTCTCTTGTTGAGCGTATTGTCAGGCGTGCCAAGAGTTGGAGTAGAAGGTTTCTTTCGTATGCAGGGCAGCTTCAGCTCATCAAGTCGGTTTTGTTCTCTATTCAAATTTTGGTCTTATTTATTCGTTCTTCATAAGTCTGTTATTAGGAAGGTAGAGACGACTCTCAGATCTTTCCTTTGGAAGGGTAGTGAGCTTATTTCCTAGGGGCGAAAGTGGCTTGGAGTACAGTTTTTTTTACCTCTGGAAGAGGGGGGCTTGGGGATTAAAAGTGGCTAGATTAGTTGCCCTTATTGAGCTGTCTCGGTCCCTTCAATCAGATCCTTCTAGTTTGAGGGAGGATGAGTTGGTTTGGGAGGATGACAGTAGATGGAGGTTTTCAGTGTTTAGTGCTTGGAATGCGATGAGGATGAAAGGCTCTTTGATGCGTTGGTATGAGGTTGTTTGGTTTCGTAAAGCTATTCCGCGCAATTCTTTTCTACTTTGGATGACTATTCAGGGTGGACTTTGTACCCATGATCGTCTAATGAGTTTCGGTAGCTCTGCTTGCTCGTGATGCGTCCTTTGTGGTTGTTCAAGTAAGGATATTGATCACCTTTTCTTCCAATGCTCTTTCTCTTCACGGTTTTGGACTACTGTGCTGGCCATGTGTGGGTTAGATTGAAGTTCTCGAGTTTGGCTGCAGAGTGGATGTATCAGTTCACCGACGCCTCATTATGTCACCTTCTTGTTCGGTTTTCATTTGCTGCATCAGTTTACTATATCTTAAGGGAGAGGAACGCCCGCCTGCATGATGTGACCACCCACATGCCCTTATTGTGTTTTCTGTCCGGACTCGTGCCAGTTTACTGCGGAGGGTGAAACCATCTTATGATAATAAATGGCTTCATCTCTCATGGCGCATGCCCGATGACATCTCATCAACTTTGAATGGCTAAATTTCTTGTAAGGGAGGGATTCCCCTTTTCAAGTTCAAATTGACTTATCTAAGCTTGGCAACTTAGTGGCGTCTCCATTGCTAGCAAAATACAATCTGATTTCATGCTTGTGGTTATCATGGACGTGAGTTTCATGGTGGTTAGGGGCTGATCTTGGTTGGGTTTTGTTCCTACAAAATCAGTATTCAAAGTTCTTGGGGTTTTGAGAAAGATGCTTGGGGTTTGCTTGGTTTCCAACCCAAGTGAGTTCTTGTCATTTGGTATCATGATATGGTGGGATCAGCTTGTTACTACTCGGAGAAGAAACTATGAGAGACCAGTTCAGACTTGGGAAGAACTCAGAGGTCTTATGAGGAAGAGGTTCATTCCGAGCCATTACTACCGTGAGTTGTATCAGAAGCTACAACATCTGTATCAAGGTACCAAGAGTGTTGAGGATTACTACACAGAGGATGGAAGTTGCCATGATCAGGGCGAATGTAGTTGAGGATGCAGAGGCTACTATGGCACGGTTTTTGGAGGCTTAAATAGGGAGATTGCCAACATGGTGGAGTTACATCATTATGTTGATTTGGAGGACATGCTTCACATGGCTATCAAGGTAGAGAGGCAACTCAAGAAGAAGGCCACATCCAGCTTTGGTACTCAGACTACTTCTACTTGGAAGGGGAAATGGGTTCCGAATGAGAAGCGAGATGGAGGCTTTAACAAGCCTAGAGGTGATTTCAGTGGAGGCTTTAACAAGCCTACAGCCGAACCTAGTGGCAAGGGTAAAGAGGTTGCAGAATCGAGTAAACCTAGACCTAAACCTGAGGGTACAACTACGAGAACTAAGGATGTCAAGTGTTTCAAGTGTTTGGGCATGGGACACTATGCTTCACAATGTCCCAATAGGCGCTCCTTAGTGATTGACAAGAGCGGAGATGTGTACTCTACAGATGATGAGGTTGAGGATGAGATGCCGGAGTTAGAAGATGCTAGTGACCATGAGGGAGCTGCATACCCTTTAGATAACTTATCCCTAGTTGTTAAGCGTGCTTTGACAGCACAAGTTGTTGAGGATGAGAGTGATCAGCAGAGGGAGAACATATTCCACACCAGATGCCGTGTGAATGGTAAGGGTTGTAGTATGATTATAGATGGAGGCAGTTGTACCAATGTGGCTAGCACGACTTTGATTAAGAGATTGGGGTTGAGTTGCTTGAAGCACCCCAAGCCTTACAAGTTGCAGTGGTTAAATGATTGTGGTGAAGTGAAGGTAACGAAGCAGGTATTATTGAGCTTTACCATTGGGCCTTACACAGATGATGTCTATGTGATGTGATTCCGATGCATGCGGGTCATATACTTTTGGGGAGGCCGTGGCAGTTTGATAAGAAGGTGATTCATGATGGGTCAAGAATAAGTATTCATTTCAACATAAAGGGAAACCCATTACACTATACCCACTTACACCAAAGCAAGTCCATGAAGATCAGGTTAAGTTGCAACTTGAGAGGGATAAAGAGAGGGCGAGTGCAAACACTAACTTGGGGGAAACTAGTGAGAGTGTGAAAAATAAGGCCAAGGCCGAGAGTTTACCCAGGGAAGTGAGAGTGAAAGTAAGGGGGATACCAAAGGGAGAGTGAAAAGAAGTTTCTACATGGGTGAGGGTGAAGCGAGGAGAGCTTTCAAGACTAGCAGCCTGATGCTATTGTTAGTTTACAAGGAGCCCCATGTTTATTTTTCTAACACTGACTCTCTGCTTCCTATGTCTATTTCATCTTTTTTGCAGGACTACAACGATGTACTGACTGAGGACATTCCTTGTGGGCTTCCACCCATTAGAGGCATTGAGCACCAGATAGACTTCGTACCTGGAGCAGTCATTCCCAACAGGCCATCCTATAGAAGCAATCCTGAAAGACAAAGGAACTTCAACGGCAAGGCGGGATTTGATGGACAAGGGGTATGTAAGGGAAAGCATGAGTCCTTGTGCAGTACCAGTGCTTCTAGTTCCTAAGAAAGATGGGACATGGTGGATGTGTGTTGATTGTCGAGCCATCAATAATATAACGGTAAAGTATCGCCATCCTATTCCTAGGCTAGATGACATGTTAGATGAATTGCATGGTTCCAAGATATTTAGTAAGATTGATTTGAAAAGTGGATACCATCAAATTCGCATGAGAGAGGGAGATGAGTGGAAAAACCGCATTTAAGACCAAATATGGATTATATGAATAGTTAGTTATGCCATTTGGTCTTACAAACGCACCTAGCACATTTATGAGATTAATGAATCATGTTATGCGTGCATTTATAGGTAAGTTTGTTGTGGTATACTTTGATGACATCTTAGTTTACAGTACATCGATTGAGGAGCATGAATTACATTTGAGACATGTACTTGATGTTTTACGAAAAGAACAACTGTATGCTAACTCTGACAAATGCACATTTTGCATGGATAGACTTGTTTTTCTTGGATTTGTTATGAGTGCAGATGGCATCGAGGTAGATGTGGAGAAGGTGAAGGCAATTCAGGAATGGCCTACACCAACTACAGTGACAGAAGTCCGAAGCTTTCATGGCTTAGCGAGCTTCTATAGGAGATTTGTCAAGGACTTCAGTAGCATTGCCGCGCCATTGACCGAGGTAGTAAAGAAGACAGTTGGTTTTCAATGGGGCGAGGCGCAAGAGCGAGCATTCCAGGATCTTAAAGCGAAGTTATGTAGTGCGCCCATTTTGGCACTACCCAACTTCGAGAAGACATTTGAAATTGAGTGCGACGCATCAGGGTTAGGTATTGGAGCAGTTCTTATGCAAGAAAAGCGGCCAATAGCCTATTTTAGTGAGAAGCTGAATGGAGCAGCTTTGAGGTACCCCACGTACGATAAAGAGTTATATGCGCTTGTGAGAGCACTTCAGACGTGGCAGCACTACTTGTGGCCTAAAGAGTTTGTGATCCACACCGACCATGAATCATTAAAACACTTGAAGGGTCAAGGTAAGCTGAATAAGCGACACGCAAAATGGATGGAATTCGTTGAGTCATTTCCATATATTATACGCTACAAGCAAGGTAAAGAAAACATCGTGGTCGATGCATTATCTCGCAGGTATGTTTTAATTACTTCAATGCATGCACGGATGTTGGGATTTGATTTGATTAAGGAACTATATGAGTGTGATTCTGATTTTGGTGAGATTATTGTTGCTTGTGCAAAGTCATCTTTTGGAAAGTTTTACATTCATGACGGTTTCTTATTTAAAGCGAACAGGTTGTGTGTTCCTACTTGTAGTATGCGTGAGTTGCTTGTGAAAGAAGCGCATGGGGGAGGTTTGATGGGGCATTTTGGGATTACTAAGACTTTAGCTATTTTACATGAGCACTTTTATTGGCCTAAAATGAAACGTGATGTTGAGCGTATTTGTGATCAGTGTCTAACATGTAAGCATGCTAAATCTAAATTAATGCCACATGGTTTGTATACTCCTTTGCCTGTACCTAGCGAACCTTGGTATATATCGATGGATTTTGTGTTAGGGTTGCCAAGGACAAAGAGGGGTAGAGATTCAATCTTTGTTGTAGTTGATAGATTTAGTAAAATGGCTCATTTCGTTGCATGTCATAAAACCGATGATGCTACAAACATTGCAGATTTATTTTTCAGAGACATAGTGCGACTCCATGGTATACCTAGGAGTATTGTATCTGATAGAGATGTTAAGTTCCTTAGCCAGTTTTGGAAGGTTTTGTGGGCTAAACTAGGCACCAAACTATTGTATTCTACCACATGTCACCCACAGACTGATGGACAAACGGAGGTAGTTAATAGGACTTTATCTCAATTATTGCGCACTATAGTTGGTAAGAATTTGAAGAGTTGGGAAGATTGTTTGCCATTTATTGAGTTTGCATATAATCGTAGCATTCATTCTTCTACATCATTTTCACCTTTTTGAGATTGTTTATGGTTTTCAGCCACTAACTCCATTGGATTTGTTACCATTACCTATTGATGAGCATACAGGGTTAGATGGCAAAAGGAAGGCTGATTTGGTGAAGCATATCCATGAGAAGGTAAAAGAGCACATTCAACGAAAGAACGAGCAATACGCTTCTCATGCAAATAAGGGAAGAAAACGTGTAGTCTTTCAACCTGGTGATTGGGTTTGGGTACACATGCGTAAAGAGAGATTTCCCGAACAGCGTAAATCTAAGCTACAATCGAGAGGAGATGGACCTTTTCAAGTCTTGGAAAGGATCAATGACAATGCATATAAGCTGGATTTGCAAGGTAAGTACAACGTCTCTGCTACTTTTAATGTTTCTGACTTAACTCATTTTGATGCAGGTTCAGATTTGAGGTCGAATCCTTTTCAACAAGGAGGGAATGACATGAGTCCAACCACACCAGAGACATTACAGCATGCATCTAACAACTTGGGAGAACCCATGCAGTTTCCAACAGGTCCAATCACTCGCCAAAGAGCAAAGAAGATCAGAGAGGCCTTTGCGGGACTAGCTCAGAGCTATGTGACCAGTTGCAGCAATCGAGTCAAGTGCACACCAGAGACATATATGGGCATAACCAGAGAGGTCCCCAAGCTATTTCATTTGACCCAGATCAGCTCAGACTGAAGCATAGCAGAGTAGCTTCAGCACCAGCATCCTTTTGACCCGATTTCACCCATTTTGGGACCATGTTGAATTCGGCCAAATGGGGGCATTTTTGTCATTTGTGCTCGACATTTTGACTTTATTTATGATGTAATTAGCATGGTTGACTATGCCATTAGACTTAATTATGCTCAGAACCTTGCTTATTGAGTAAGCACGTCAATTTACAATTTGATGTAAGCACCTCAATTAGCTTAAGTTAGATTAGTTTCTAATCATTGTTTTAAGCTACTTTAGGTGGGAAAAGACTTTTGGGGACGTGCTTGAGTGAATGGTTTGGGTAGTTTTCAGGTCTTTTGGTAATTTCACTTTAGGGACATTTTTGTCCATTCACACATTTAGGGTTTCTCTTTGTAACCTATTTAAACTTTGTTTTCTTCTTCTTTGGAATAACATTCACGACATTTTCATCAAACTTTGAAGCTTTTAAGCTTTGGCTATGGCTAATTTCTTGTAAGGGAGGGATTCCCCTTTTCAAGTTCAAATTGACTTATCTAAGCTTGGCAACTTAGTGGCGTCTCCATTGCTAGCAAAATACAATCTGATTTCATGCTTGTGGTTATCATGGACGTGAGTTTCATGGTGGTTAGGGGCTGATCTTGGTTGGGTTTTGTTCCTACAAAATCAGTATTCAAAGTTCTTGGGGTTTTGAGAAAGATGCTTGGGGTTTGCTTGGTTTCCAACCCAAGTGAGTTCTTGTCAGGTATGCCCCTTTACTTTTGTATAGTTTTTTTGTTAATATACTTACTTTATCCAAAAAACGAAAACATAAGAAAATTCGATGAAAATTTAACCTAACTTAGAAAGAGAAAACACTAAATGATAGACTATCCATGAAAGAATTTAGGAGGATTTAAGAGATAGAAAAAAAAAACCTGACCTGAGTCAAGAAGGGATAAGTAGTAGTATCTGTGAGAAACCCATAGATCAGGAAAAAACCAGTAGGAGTCCACGTGAACTCAAAAGAACAGACTTATGAGATGGAACATTCATAACTTAACTAAATAGTACCAGTATAGACACAAAGATTAGATGGTAAATTTGCAAACCGTAATTAGAATAAGAAGCAGAGATCTAGGAAGTAGCAGAAGAATGAACCCCCGTTAGACTCAGTAGCATGGCTTAGAGCCAATTGGTAGAATATGAAAACATAAAAAGGAAACAGAAAATAACAAGAGAATTCAATATGCATAGTGACATAAATAATGTAGCTTGGAAATAGCAGCGTAAGTGAAGACCTTAGAGTGATTGATCAAGATTAAGAAACCGTAAGGCATGGAATAGTATATACAGCTTCCAATAGTATGAATGATAATTATTTCTTCCAGTAACCCTACTTCAGTAATTATATAGATACTCAACCAAGAGTGGGAAACATGTGTAACCCCTCGACTTGGAGCTTAACAAGGATTTGAATAAGTAAGGAAAATCGTGGGATACGATGGACGAATCACGAAATAGCAAGAGAGTTGAACAGAAGAGTAGATAAACCCTAAGGAAGTTAAGGTTCAAAAGAGTAAGGAATTGAAGTAAGCAACGTATAGCAACACAGAAGTAAGATACATGACTTATACAGAGTTTCACATAGCTTAGACACCCAACTTATTCAGGATTAATAAAAGTGTAGTATCCAAGCCAAATAATTGGTAATGATGATGTAACATGTATTAATATATGGAGTTTCCAAGGAAGTGCGGACTTAAGAGATCCAAGAAAATGAGATAAGGGAAGTTAAGTAACAAAGAAAAATTTAGAAAGGCAGAATAACAATGGGAGTACCGTAGGAGTTTGAGAGAACATGAGCCTTATGGAGATTCTTAGTAAGAGGTGGTATGATTAATAGTCAAAGGTAAATTATGAGTAGAGCTGAAAGAGATAATTCATATGGCTTTAGCAGAAGCACCTTAGTCTGGGAGCTAACACCAAGTATGTAGATAAGAGAGTCCTAAGCTCATGGATAAGCAGCACATGCAATTGTAACACGGGGTAATTAGTGAGAACACCGCAACCAGAAAGCTCCAGGACAAGCCCCACCCTCTCATCCATCATTAGGTAACGGCAATAAAGATAGTCATTGATGTTCGCCTCGAGATATTCCTATAATCAAGTGTATATGTAGTGAAAGGAGATCGAAACATAAAAGCCTTTGAATACAGTACAAGAATAGAATGGAAGAGGAAAATAGCCCTAAGAAAGAGATTTAAAAGAAAAGTTGTTTAGATGAAGCGATAAAGTGATAAAGTACTAGTTTAGTAGTGACGATGATATAAAAGAGCGTTAGATATGGCTAGAGGTGTAGGGATGATATCCTTCTGGTAAGGAAACATAGATATAAATAACAAAACTCCCAAGTATAAAATAAGATCAGAATAGAAGTCAATAAGGTCAATAAATCAAAGGTTTAGAAGAGGAACTGTCGAGGTTCGGTGTCAATAGGAGAGAATATTAGGTAAGCAATGACAAAAGAGCATAACAATAAGATTTCTCCGTAATGGAATGAAACTAAAGTTCTATTGCATCTTAGTTCACGTAATCAAGATGAAGTAACCAGCCATAGTTAAGTCAACCAGACAGTCACAGGTATGGGTGGTTTGGTAGATGTGTAGAGTAATATGGAATCGAGAAAAAGTTTACTACAAAGTTACATGCAGTGCAGTGGGTGAGTTATAAAGTATTTCACATGTAAACGGTCGTCAGATAAACATGGGATTTATGAACTTGTATATATTTGCATATATCCAATTACCGCCACTTGACAAGTAAGACTATAGGAGCAATAAAAAAAGGGGGGGTGGTGGGAGATCTCAGAATGCAACTAGATATGGAAAAAAAGTTGGTGTAAAAGCCGTAACCAAAGTTATAGTGGCAACAAAAGTAATAGTATGGATAGAATATGAACTATAGTTACAACCGAACCACCAGCTACAACGTCAAAACATGGAATACATTTCAAACAAAAGTATACATACATTTAACCTCAGCCTGAGAACCTTGCTTCTAGTTATTAGACAATTGAGAAGGATCCCAAAGAAACTACCCAAAATTAATCTCCTTAGTACAAAGCTATTCAGTAGATAACACTAGTGAGCAAGAGGTACAAGAAGCATTAGACCTTATATTATGAAGTGCTAAGCTCCACAGATAGTCAGAGATGTGAGAACTTGAAATAATAGAACCCTTAAGCAGTTGAAGCTTTGTGAGAAAATAGAGAGTTAAACAGTCAAATTATGAAGATGAATACTGGTTTGTGATGTGTAAGCAGCGCTAAGGGAATATACAAGAGGTTATTCTTTTATATATACTTGCATCAGAGTGGAATCAGTACATGCAAAAGGCTTAACCATAAAAGAACGCTAGTACTTCTAGAAAAGTTCTGAAGTACATGTTAGGAAATATCAGAAGGAGACAAGTAAAGTTGGTCATAGCTAGAAATCGAAGAATGAGATTTCTATAAGGCATAATAATAGTTGTAGTTTGACAATAGTATTAAGTAACTAGGAGAACTCTTACGAAACAAGAACAAGGAATTGTCACTTAATCAAAAATTCAAGAGGTATGATACATGAAACAATATTAAGATAAGAAGAAGAGTAATGCATACTTATGAGCTTTAGAAATAGAGTAAAGTATCAGTCCATGCAGACATAAATATAGTACCTTCTAGGTTATGATACAATTGATGGAGCGAATTAGAGAATGAATATGTAGACGGTTATAAGTTGGTGACCTAAGAAATATCATGTGAGTAATGTAACTTGCAATAAGATGTTTAGTATCGAGAATCTCGGATCTAGACAGACTCCAGGATTTCAGTTTTAAAGAGGATTCGAGGACGAATCTTAATCAATGGGGAAGAATTTGTAATATCCGGTAAACCTGATGACTTGTACGGTACCCGAGCTTGACGACTATTATAATTCGGAGGCATAATACTTGATATAAATCATGTTCAAGTAAAGTACGAGCTCATAAAATGGCATTTGGGACATTTGGAAGATTCCTTGAAATTTGGACGCGGAACTTAGTTTATGTTCAACCCCAAACACATTTTAGTAATCAGGTCATAACTTTTTCATAAAATATCTGATTTTTATTAATTTTATATCTCGGAAAGCTTAGACCGAGAGCTAAAACTTTCGTGTTGGATATTTTTCCAAATTCGAACCCGAAATAGGTCAAAAATTCCAATTTCCACAGTTGTTACAATAATTTTGAGAATTAACTAGAATTATGTGATGTGGCAAAATATGGACCATTCATTTGCAACACAAAAATCAGCCTTTGCTCTATAAATAGAGCACTATTCATTCATCATCCTTGAAAGCCAAAAACGTGAGGCAGATGTGGGAAGTTTTCCCATTTTTTTTCTTCTCATGCCACTTTTGGAGTAGTTGGTAATGCTTTCAAGCATATCACATGTCAAGTGCCCTATATTCTCTTTTCTTCCTTCTAATTTCAGTTTTGGGCAAGGAAGTGAAGCCCTAATTTTGCACCTTATGTTACCCTAATAATGAGAATAGCATAATTGATTTTGGATTAGTTGATATCATGTATTTTTTTTTGCACCTTATTTCATTTAGTGTTTTGAGAGTATAAACTTGTAATGAGGTTTATTTGTATATATGTTGAGGATATTATGCTTGGCAATTAATGATTATGGTTTGTGTTTGGGTGGTGATATTAGATTAGTTTTGAAGTTTGGAAGAGTGTTCAAGTGTTGGTGATGCATTGAGTAAACTAGGTAATGAGAAGCAAGTTAGAAACCTGGAAAAATAGGTGCGCGTCGCGACGCGCAAGGGGTCTGCATCGCGACGCGTATTGGAAAAGTTTGACAAATTTTTTTCTGGATTGAGCGCGTCATCACGCACAAGGCCCTGCGTCGTGACAGGAAGACCAAAATTTCCCCAAATTGATTTTAATTCATTCTAGATCCACCCTAGCGTGTTAGAGGCCACCCTAAGGGTCTTTGATGAGCAGAAAATATATCAATATTTACCGCCCCTTTTACTTAATATTTTGTTTAGTTTCTCGGGTTTGATGAACGTTTTGATGTGTTTTAGTTTATTTTACAGATAAAATAATATTGAGACATAATGAAATCATTTAGGACGAAATGTGGGTCAAATAAGGGCAAAAATTGGACTTGACATATTAATTTTGGAGATTGGAAACTTGAAAGGGCGTTTTAACGAAGTGCAGTTTTGGAAATTCCAATTTTGCGCATCTATCGTATTCTGGGCATAACTTCTCACTCCGATATCGAATTGAGCTGATTCAAGTTCCAGATTAAATAAGACTCAAAGATCTACAAATTTGAAAGACAAAATAATTTCGAATTCTAAATATTTCATGCCCAAAATTGATGAACCATCCAGAAGTGTGTTGTGTGTAATTATTAAAGTCATTTTCAATCATTTTCAAAGCAAAAAATAAATTAATAAATAAATAATGAAAATTATCAAATCACCATCAAACATGATAAGTAATTAGTGGAGAATTAATAATAGATTTGGTGGATCAATTATGACAAGAACTCACTTGGGTTGGAAACCAAGCAAACCCCAAGCATCTTTCTCAAAACCCCAAGAACTTTGAATACTGATTTTGTAGGAACAAAACCCAACCAAGATCAGCCCCTAACCACCATGAAACTCACGTCCATGATAACCACAAGCATGAAATCAGATTGTATTTTGCTAGCAATGGAGACGCCACTAAGTTGCCAAGCTTAGATAAGTCAATTTGAACTTGAAAAGGGGAATCCCTCCCTCAACAAGGTTTTGGCCATAGCCATGGAAAGCTCAAGCTTTTCTTTCTTTCAAAATCTGTATATTACGTTGGTTTCCAAAAATACAAAGAAGAGTCATATAATAAGGGTTACAAAAGAGTAAAAAGGCTAAAATGACCCTAGAGCTAAAATTACCAAAAGCCCTAAGTCAAGCACCTCAACCACGACCATTAGGTCCTTTTGCACCTAAATAAACTTAAAACAAAGATTAGAAGCTAATCTCACTTAAGCTAATTAAGGTGCTTACATGCTATAGTAAATTGACGTGCTCCCGGCTAAGTAAAATCTAAGCATAATTAAGCCTAATGGCATAGTCAACCATGCTAATCACATCATAAATAAAGTCAATATGTCGAGCAAAAATGCCCCCATTTGGCCGAATTCAACATAGTCCCAAAATGGGTGAAATCGGGTCAAAATGGTGCTGGTACTGAAGCTGCTCTGCTATGCTTCAGTCTGAACTGATCTGGGTCAAATGAAATAGCTTGGGGACCTCTCTGGTCATGCCCATATGTGTCTCTGGTGTGCACTTGACTTGGTTGTTGCAACTGGTCACATAGCTCTGAGCTAGTCCCGCAAAGGCCTCTCTGATCTTCTTTGCTCTTTGGCGTGTGATTGGCCCTGTTGGCAATTGCATGGGTTCTTCCAAGTTGTTAGCCGCATCCTGTAATGTCTCTGGTGTGGTTGGACTCATGTCATTCCCTCCTTGTTGAAAAGGATTCGACCTCGAATCTGAACCAGCATCAAAATGAGTTAAGTCAGAAACATTAAAAGTAGCAGAGACGTTGTACTTACCTTGCAAATCCAGCTTATATGCATTGTCATTGATCCTTTCCAAGACTTGAAAAGGTCCATCTCCTCTCGATTGTAGCTTGGATCTTTTCCTCTTGCATATAAAACCACACCCAATTGCCGGGGTCAAACACAATGCGTTGGAAACCTATTATTCTCACCAACTCTGCCTTTCCCTTATCATTCATACTCCCAAGCTTAATAAGAATCAAAGATAATAAATCCATAGGAGTTAAAGAATTAGAATCATAATCAATCTCATAAGGCAAGTAAAAACTAGAAGGATGAATGCATTTATTATATGCAAACTCCGGCCCCGCTATTGCGTTTGTGATCTTCTTAGCTCTTTGGCATGTGATTGGGTCTGTTGGCAATTGCAAAGGCTCTAATGTTCCTTGGGTGAATGCATTCATGTCAATGTTGTCACTTGGATCATGTCATTCTCCCTCTCTTGAAATGGATTCGTCCTCGAATCCGAACCCGGATCATAGATAGTTATGACAAAATCAATTGGACGATGATATTGAAATATAAAAGAATCATACTTGACCACTTGTACCTGTGATGAAAAAGCATAAACAATAGAGAAAATGTTATGGAAAAACTTCACTACCACATCTACTTTCTTTTCACCAGCTCTCACAGCTTCATCATCACTCATGGCCACTATCTCAACCATACTTGCAAAGACCTCCTCACACACCTGCTCAGCTTCACTATGTTTTTCAACCTCAAAGCACACTATCTCACAAGTGTTTACTCCCTCAATGCTCACGGTCTCACAAGCATTTTCACTCACCATGTCACTTATAACACAATTCACAACATTCAAGGCCTCACAAGTGTTTTCATTCGCTATGCACTCAACATCACAAGTGCTTCTCACTTCATTACACACAACTTCAATAGCTTTTGGTTGTTGAGTACTCTCTTCATTCACTGCATATTTAGTTACCTTCCAAGTCTTTTTCCATTTCTCATAAGATCTTCTATAATCACTCATAATATCTTGGATATCACTTTTGAAAGTATCCAAAACCACGATCTTATCATCAATAGTTAAACTTGGACCTGACATCTCAACACTAAACAAACAGATTATAAATAATAAAAAGCAAAACAAATATGTAAATCCTCACAATCTCATGTGTTTACACTCGAATGATATCACTCCACTCGTGTTTGCACTCTATTGGCTTTTACCCGATACTGTGCTCACATCATCACTGCCTTTTACCACTCTTGAGTTCGTCCTCAATTCAAATGTGAATCACACTCAATCCAAGAAAGGTCAACTAAGGTGTAGTCCACAAGCTAGCAGAAACTCAATGTATATATAGAGCAGGTGGAATAAAGCAAATAAGATAAGTAATCACGGAGACTCAATCGAAAGAAACTTATAGCTAGAGTGCTCAGATAAGAAAGAATGACGAGTTAGCTAAATGCAATAAATAAGCAAGCAAGCAATCAACGTGTCACTGAAGCGATCTTGTGGTCACTCGCTATAGTGTTTGAGCTCACCTTTATTTTCTTCTCACACACACTCACAAGTGTTTACACTCCAATGAAACACAAGGATTTCAATTCGGCTATAACACAAATATAGTCTTTCAAGCTCAAACCAATACAAACCAAATCAAATATCAATGTAACTCATGTAAAGCAATCCAATCAACTTGCAAAGGGTCTAATCAAGCTAAGCACAATGCGACCAATTCTCTTTCTTTTTTTCTCTTTTTTTTTTTCTCTTTTTTTTTTTTTTCAAAACAAGTAGGTGACTCAGCTGCTTACATAAGTAGCTTACAAGTAGGTCAATTAAGCTTGTCAATTCGACAATGGTAAGTTACAAACCAACTAAACACTTTTTCCAACTAACTTGGTGATGCAGCAACTTGCCTCTTCAAGCACCTCTCAAATGCAATGATAGCTACTCAAATTTCCATGTCAAGCTCATGAGTGCTTCCATTTTCAATGTCATGCTAATGATTTCAACACAAATCCAATGTCAAATAATGATGGCTCATGCAAATCAGCAAGCACACTTGTTAATTCATGCTTCAACATAAGCACATCAAGCATCTTAGTCACGGCAATATGTGTAACAAAGCAACCAGACTTGTCTCACAAAGTTAACACACAAGCATAAGTAAACTTCAAGAGTAAGTCACGGCCTCATCAATCCATAAGCATTTCATTTTGTTTCAACACTCATTCACTCAATGCCTCACCACAACACTCAAAAACACTTGTTTTCCTCACACTTCACAAGATTGCAACAACTTCACAAATATTGCAAACAAGCTAGTTCAAGCAAATGCTAGGAGTAATGAAGTGAAATCTGATTTTCTCAAAGTAGCTATGAATAATACCTATTGAAAACAAGCTAAGTGACATGCATATGGCAAGAACAAAGCAAGGGTGGTGATGGTTCTTCCTTGGCCGAATCTGACCTGATGCATTTCTTTTTTTTTTTTTTTTTTTTTGAAACTAATAACTTAATAACAATGTTAAACACGTCCTAGTAACTTACAATTAACAACTAAACACTTGATTCAAGCAAGAAAACAAACAAAACCCCAATTTTGACCTAAGTAGCCAAAGCTTAACTCAAAGAAATACTCATGATCAATCAAAAAACACTCAAGGCAGAATGTTATTCATGATATTTTGATCACAAATCAACAAGAATCAGCAAAAACAACAAGATCCAACAATGGCCGAATCAAGGTGGAAGTAAAACCTTATGCCGAAATTAAATCAACAAAGAACAAAGACGAATACAAGATTAAACAACACAAAGGATAGGAATCAGACCTCAGAACCCTAAGCTCTGATACCAAATGACAAGAACTCACTTGGGTTGGAAACCAAGCAAACCCCAAGCATCTTTCTCAAAACCCCAAGAACTTTGAATACTGATTTTGTAGGAACAAAACCCAACCAAGATCAGCCCCTAACCACCATGAAACTCACGTCCATGATAACCACAAGCATGAAATCAGATTGTATTTTGCTAGCAATGGAGACGCCACTAAGTTGCCAAGCTTAGATAAGTCAATTTGAACTTGAAAAGGGGAATCCCTCCCTCAACAAGGTTTTGGCCATAGCCATGGAAAGCTCAAGCTTTTCTTTCTTTCAAAATTCTGTATATTACGTTGGTTTCCAAAAAACAAAGAAGAGTCATATAATAAGGGTTACAAAAGAGTAAAAAGGCTAAAATGACCCTAGAGCTAAAATTACCAAAAGCCCTAAGTCAAGCACCTCAACCACGACCATTAAGGTCCTTTTGCACCTAAATAAACTTAAAACAAAGATTAGAAGCTAATCTCACTTAAGCTAATTAAGGTGCTTACATGCTATAGTAAATTGACGTGCTGCTCCGGCTAAGTACAATCTAAGCATAATTAAGCCTAATGGCATAGTCAACCATGCTAATCACATCATAAATAAAGTCAATATGTCGAGCAAAAATGCCCCCATTTGGCCGAATTCAACATAGTCCCAAAATGGGTGAAATCGGGTCAAAATGGTGCTGGTACTGAAGCTGCTCTGCTATGCTTCAGTCTGAACTGATCTGGGTCAAATGAAATAGCTTGGGGACCTCTCTGGTTATGCCCATATGTGTCTCTGGTGTGCACTTGACTTGTTTTGCAACTGGTCACATAGCTCTGAGCTAGTCCCGCAAAGGCCTCTCTGATCTTCTTTGCTCTTTGGCGTGTGATTGGCCCTGTTGGCAATTGCATGGGTTCTTCCAAGTTGTTAGCCGCATCCTGTAATGTCTCTGGTGTGGTTGGACTCATGTCATTCCCTCTTGTTGAAAAGCATTCGACCTCGAATCTGAACCAGCATCAAAATGAGTTAAGTCAGAAACATTAAAAGTAGCAGAGACGTTGTACTTACCTTGCAAATCCAGCTTATATGCATTGTCATTGATCCTTTCCAAGACTTGAAAAGGTCCATCTCCTCTCGATTGTAGCTTGGATCTTTTCCTCTTGCATATAAACCACACCCAATTGCCGGGGTCAAACACAATGCGTTGGAAACCTATTATTCTCACCAACTCTGCTTTCCCTTATCATTCATACTCCCAAGCTTAATAAGAATCAAAGATAATAAATCCATAGGAGTTAAAGAATTAGAATCATAATCAATCTCATAAGGCAAGTAAAAACTAGAAGGATGAATGCATTTATTATATGCAAACTCCGGCCCCGCTATTGCGTTTGTGATCTTCTTAGCTCTTTGGCATGTGATTGGGTCTGTTGGCAATTGCAAAGGCTCTAATGTTCCTTGGGTGAATGCATTCATGTCAAATGTTGTCACTTGGATCATGTCAAATTAGTGGAGCAATTAGTGGAGCAATTAATAATGGATTTGAGATGATTTGATGGAGGCAAAATTTTGCCTATAAATACCAAGCCATTTCATTTGTAAATTCATACTTTCTTCTAAGGAATTCCTTGAGAATACTAAGAAGATTGTATCTTATTTGTTTATTTACAGCTTTCAGTAATTAATTTCCGCTTTCGCACTTTTTTTCTTTACTTTTCAGTTTTTACTTTTACGCACAATACTTTTCTTTCTTTAATTTTCAGTTTTTACTTTTTAGTAATGAGGAGGTAACTCCCCTTTGCTGGGGTAAAAGGTAAAACTTTTATTACTAATATTTAGATTAATCTCCCTTAATTATAATATATTAACTAGTTAAAACCTGACTTAATGATAATACCGCCATATTGGTCGGTTGGTAATTATTTAAATTGGTTTTAACCTGACTATATTGGATACCGCCTGATTGGTCGGTTGGTAATTAATTATTAATTTGACTTAATCTGGATACCGCCTATATGGCTGGTTGGTAATTATCATGCAAAGTTAATATATTATATTAAGTAAATATCTAAAATAGAAGTAATAAAAGTTGATCATTTTACCTCAGCATTTTCTTTTATTGTACTTCTACTTTATTTACTTTTCAGCAATTTACTTTCAGCATTTACTTTTCAGCAATTTACTTTCAGCAATTTACTTCAGCATTTACTTTTCAGTAATTTACTTTCAGCATTTACTTTTCAACATTTAATTTTCAGTATTTAATTTTAGCATTTACTTTCCGTCATTTACTTTTCAGCAATTTACTTTTCAGCATTTTACTTTATGTCTTTTATTTTATTTAAGTTTTTACTAGCCCTAGTTATGTGTTGTAACTAAGTTAGTTATCTGGGGTTGTGATGAATTCTAATATCACCGGTTTATAAGGGGTTATTTTATAGTTTGAGTAATTTAAAGGTTTACTTATTAAGTCTTAAGCTTAATGCGTCTTTTTAATTGGCCACTAATAAGATTGATCTGGTAAATCTAAAATAAACTTGACAAAGGAATTTTAGGTTTCAGCCTTAGACTTAATAGCCCACGATCTTCCTTGAGGATAGATAACCCTTTAATATATTTCCTTACATGATAGATATATAACTGTCGGGCGGGGGTAGCCATAATTGAACTTAAACTTAATGAATCCAGGTAATTTGGTTGACATAGACATATGGTTCAATTGGGTTATACTGGGTATTTGCGTCTGACCATCGACAGAGGCTTTCGCATAATTTAGTGTTCCAGGTTAGTAAACCGATATATTACACAAAAATGAAATAACCACTTCATCTTTAAAATGATATTGGAAGATTCACAACCCTAAATAGTTTCCTAATATTGAATTTTCTTAAACCTACTTTCGTGCAATTTTATTTACTTATTTTTAAATTTAGAATCATCACCAGTTCAAATCAATCAAACAACCTGTTAGATACTAGTAATCATTTGACCTCATAAAATTAATAGATTAGGTATTAAGTCCTCGTGGGATCGATACTTTTTATACTACTTGAACGATACGTGCGCTTGCGTTATACGCGTGTGATTACGCACCGGTCAAGTTTCTGGCGCCGTTGCTGGGGACTTGTTTATCTTTCACTATTAGTTTTGGGGTTAGCGTTACTTGTATCTAATTTCTTTTTACTTATTGTTTTTGTTTTCTTGTGTTTCAGGTTCTCAGAAACTACATGAGACGAACCAGAAGCTTTGAACTCCGACCGCTTGACCCAGAAATTAAAAGAACCATCAGACAGTTGAGAAGGGAAAGGCGAGAAGGCCAATAAGCTTTAGTCAACATGGAACCTGAACCTTTGGAAGTTGCACCACCGATACCCATTCGAGACAGAACCATTCCGGTGGTCGACGGCTTCATTTCCTGTATTGTACTTCCTCCTTTACCAGCAAATGCGTGTGACATCAAAACATGCATCCAAATGATTCAGCAGTCAGTACAGTTTGGGGGAAATGCAACTGAAGATCCTAATTCCCACATCAGCAACTTCCTGGAAGTTTGCGGTACTTTCAATTACAACCGAGCAGCTGAAGAAGCAATGAGACTGCGGGTTTTTCCATATTCCCTGAAAGACAGAGCTAAAGCTTGGCTACATTCGTTACCAGCAGGTTCCATCACAACTTGGAACACTCTAGCCACCAAATTCCTTGCAAAATACTTTCCACCAGCCAGAACTACAAAGTTGAGGAATGACATCACATCCTTCGTGCAATAAGATTCAGAATCTCTTTGCGAAGCTTGGGAAAGATTCAAAGATTTACTCTGGAAATGTCCTCATCATGATATCGCAAAGTAGCTACAAGTCCAAACCTTCTACAATGGACTTTCTGGAATAATGAGATCCACAATTAATGCTGCTGCTGGAGGAGCTTTGATGGCAAAAGGAGAAGATCAGGCCTGGGACTTAATTGAAGAAATGACCAAAAACAATTCTTTATGGCCAACATAAAGGAGCATGATCCAAAGAATTGCAGGAATTTATGAAGTTGGAGCCAACACAGCACTGAATTCCAAGCTGGATGTGATTTGCAAAAATCTGGAAACTCTTAACATGAAAGTTAATGGTGGATCCACAAGTTCACCATTTGGAGGAGTACCTGAGTCAGAATCTTACAACCAACAAGAAGAGACAGTGAACTATGTCAACAATTTCAACAGACAGGGGAACAATCCATATTCCAACACCTATAACCCAGGGTGGAGGAATCACCCCAATTTCGCATGGAGCAACAATTCAGGGCAAAAGAACTACCCACCACCTGGATAACAACAACCAAACAAAGGCCATGAGCATGAAAAAGAACCAGGAATAATAGAAGTGCTGGCCCAGTTGAAGAAGCAAGAAGTAAAATACGATGCTTTAGCAGCTATGGTTCAAAATCAAGTAGCATTGAATCAAAGCCATTCAGCCTTTATTAAAGCACTGGAAAATCAAATGGGACAACTGGCCAATGCTCAGAGTTACAGACCGCCAGGTAATCTTCCCAGCAACACAGAACCAAATCCAATGAACCGAGGAAATGAGCAATGTCAAGCCATCATCTTGAAAAGCGGTACTGAAATCAACAAAGATGTTGGAATCAAGGCAACAATTGAGGAAGTTTCAAAAGATGCAGTGCCACAGATAGAGGAAAAAGAAGCAAGGGAAAAAGAAAAAGATCTGATCACTCCACCTCCACCTTTTCCACAGCGACTTTAGAAAAACAAACTGGACAAGCAGTTTGCTCGATTCCTGGAGGTATTCAAAAAGCTGCATATCAACATTCCATTTGCAGAAGCCTTGGAAGAAATGCCCAGCTACGTCAAATTCATGAAAGACATTCTTTCACGAAATCGGAGATTGGGAGATTACGAGGCAGTAGCATTGACGGAAGAATGCAGTGCCATCATTCAGAGGAAACTTCCCTCGAAGTTGAAAGATCCTGGCAGTTTCACCATTCCATGCATCATATGAGAACTTAACTTTGGTAAGGCTTTATGTGATTTAGGTGCAAGTGTTAACTTGATGCCTTTTTCTATTTTCAGGAAACTGCAGATTGGAGAAACAATTCCCACTTCAGTCTCTCTACAACTTGCTGATAGAACGCTCGTATTTCCAAGAGGCGTAGTTGAGGATGTGCTGGTCAAGGTTGACAAATTCATTTTCCCAACAGATTTTATTGTCATTGATATGGAGGAAGAGGAAGACGTGCCGATCATTCTCGGGAGACCGTTCTTGGCTACAGGTCGAACCATTATTGATGTACAAAAAGGAGAACTAACCATGAGGATACAAGACCAAGAAGTAACATTCAATGTTTTCAAGGCCATGAATTTCCCAGATGATGAAAAGAAGGAAGAATGTTTCAGACTTGATGTGATACAAAGTACCATTCAGAACTCCAATGTAATGCAAAGTTCTATTGACAAACCTAAAACATGTCAATTTCCTGTGGAGCCTGAGGATTAAGCGTCTTTTGCACTAAAAAGCCAATTCTTGCACTACAAGCAACAGAAGAGAAAAAGTTCCACCAGCTCAACGAATTGGAGGAATTTCACAATCAGCCTTTTGAGGATGCCAAATTGTACAAAGAAAAGGCCAAGAAGAGACAGGATGAGAAGTTAGTGCGCATACAACTGGAACCGAGGCAGAAGGTACTGTTAAACAAATCAAGGGTGAAATTCTTCCCATGGAAGCTAAAATCACGGTGGTCATGTCCATTTGTGATCACCAAGGTTTTACAAATCTTGGAACGGATGAGCAATTTCCTTCTCTCCCTCAAAAATCTCTGATGAAAGTCTACAAAGCTCACTTGGAATGGATGGGGTTACTGATGATCAAAGGTATTCCTACTGACATTCGTTGGATTATTGAAGCACGGGTCCGATTGGCAGGTGTAGGACACAGAAATCGGCGATGATGTCACAGGCTCGCGGCCTGGTTGAGAGTACGGAGTAGCCCGCGAGGGAACTAAACCGGAGAACTAAAAATGGAGTCGCCACCCGGTGTGAACCGGGAAAATGATTTAAGGCCGCACTCACCCCTCGCAAGGGAAGACCTCAAACCGTTGGGTTCGGAATGGTCCCTTACATATGCCACTTGTAATGAAAGGATATATGCAATAGTACAACCAAATCTCATGCTACACGTACCAGATAATTTAAGCAACATGCAAGTTTGCACACCCATAATCGTAAATGAAAGGAATGAAGGCAAAATACATAATTCATGAACGTATTAAACAATAAAGTGCAATAATGTAACTAATAACAACTATAAAGGCATTAATAATAAAAGCGAGCACACAATCTCATGATCATATCGAATAAATAAATGCGGAAAATACAAATAAACAATAACGGTAAAGGCATAAATATTAAGGAGAGCTAACTAAGCATATGATGGGGAAGGGAATGACTAAGGAAACAAACATGCATAAAACATGATGAAGGAATATGTCCAGTGTGTGCGCATTCGTGTAGCGTTCGTAAACGCGTTCGAACGGTAAACAGGATGCAAGCGTTCGAGTAGCGTTTGATAACGTGTTCGAACGATAGACAGAATGTAAACATTCGAGTAGCGTTTGATAACGCGTTCGAACGATAAAAAGAATGTCCGCATTCGTATTACGTTTGATAACGCGTTCGAACGGGATAAGACCTGATGCATGATATAATAAAATGGACACGCGTTCGAGTAGCGTTTGATAACGTGTTCGAACGATAGATGGAATGTAAACGTTCGAGTATCGTTTGATAACGCGTTCGAACGATAAAAACAAAATGTCCGCATTGTATTGCGTTTGATAACACGTTCGAACAGGATAAGACCTGATGCATGATACAATAAAATGGACGCACGTTCGAGCAGCATTCGTAAATGCTTTCGAACGAAACAAGGCAGAATGCATACGTTCGTGTAGCGTTTAGAAACGCATTTGAACGAGACGAGGCAGAATGCATACGTTCGTGTAGCGTTTAGAAACGCGTTCGAACGAGATTGCCAAAATAGCATCTGAAATGACACAAACATATGCATGGATAAATAAATACACAATGTAGGACCTCGTGTGCCCGATGGAACACATTTCACGTTCAATCGAGTGTACCTCGTCCGGCGCGGCAAAACATCGTCGTAAAGGTAGCCTTTAGGCATTTTCTCGAATATAGGACCTTTAATCCACCCTAGTTAGCCCATGCGCACTAGAATGCAATGCATGCGTAAATAAAGCAATGATAAGCAAAGGGTAAATGACATAATAAAAGGCGCGGCAAAACGTCGTGGTAAAGGTAGCCTTCAGGCATTTCCCTCGAATAGAGGACCTTTAATCCACCCTAGTAAGCCCATGTGCATTATATTATAATGCATATAAATAAATAAGACAATGATATGGGACTTCGTATGTCCGATTAAACATATCTCACATTCAATCAAACATACTTCGTCCGGCGCGACAAAATATTGTGGTAAAGGTAGCCCTTAGGCTTTTCATCCCTCAAAACGAAGGACCTTTAATCCAACTTGATTTGCCCATGTGCATTACATTACAATGCATAAATAAGTAACATGCAGAAAGTAATAACATACTAATGGCTAAATCATGCTTAAGGAATAAATAACATACTAGCAACCTAATCATGCTCGAATACAAGGTTGGATGAAACGAAATATGTGAATCTCTCAAGTGGTACGTGGCATTGTATCCCGAGTGCAAACCGCAATACCGTCCATTCGGATTCGGCTATGGAATTTACGTCCGGGTTTCCATCCGATATATCACAAGAGAGAACATATATTCCATTCATTCAAGGACCACAACATGTATCAACAAACGACTCTCATGCGAAGGAATTCTAATAAACAAAAAAAAATGAGAATAAATAAGAAGGGTGCCCTCAGGTCTAACCTCTTAGGTCGTCTCTCGAAAGTGCATTACATGGCCGTCAGAAGGGTTAATGCTCTGCAACTCCTCCGTTCACTGGTCCACTGCTTTCGCTCACTACTTCACTGTTTTGAGTTGTCGTTTCCTCTGTTTTGCTGCCATTTTCACTGTATTTTATGGTCACTGTTTTTACAGTAGATAAGGGACAGTTTTTATGTTTTTAAGGGGTATTGGGGATGCTGTTTTATGCGGTGATTTGGGCAGTTTCTAGGTTATTTTCAGTGCAGTTTGTGGAGGTGATTTTCGGTGGTTGCAGGGACTATTTTGGGCTGTGATTTTTGGTGTTACATGGACTGTTTCAGTGATGATGTTTGCTGTTAAGGAGGGGTTTCAGTGATGATGTTTGCTGTTTTATTATTTTCGGTGGTGAGGGTGTTTAGGGGGTTATGGTTTCGATTGCTAGAGAGGAGGAGAAGAGATAATTATTTCTTTGCTTCTTGCTTTTTGCCTTGGGCATGAATGCTAGGTTATTTTCTTTTGTGTTTTCGTGAGAATGAGCTAGGGGTTCTAAGGTTGGTTTAGGCTTCTTTTTATAATGGTTTGCTAGGGTTTCTAGGTAAGGAAGGGAATCCTCAAAAAAGGGAAGTGTTTTGATTGGTTTGTGAAAGGAAAAGATGGGTTCAGTTTAGGGAGTGAATATCTTAATTGGTGTTTGATTATGGAAGGGATTTGATTAGATTTGATTTGTATCTTTTAATTAGGGAATGTGATTTGTCTTGATTAGGAAGGGATTTGATCTAATTAATTTAGTTTAATTTGTGACATGTATTTTAAATATTTTAATTATTTTTTGGATGGGTTTTGGTGGGCTAATTGGGCTTGGGCGTGAGGCTAGCAACAAAACAAGAAGTACCGACACCATTCGAACGCCTATTCAAACGCTACACGAACACCCGCAATCTACTTGATGTTCGAACGTGCTCACGAACGCAGCACGAACGCGAAAGCAGTGAACATGTGAATTGAATCTGATGACATACTTGTTCTGAATTTCCCATTGCGACATTCATTTTCCGCGACTTCCGCAACCTAAAGAGTAGTGCCTCCATACGAGACTCATCATCGGGACTTACATGCAAAAATGCAGTGCCTACAGTCGCCCCCACTTTGATGAGACTTGTACAGTGTGTGACAATGACAATCCTATCAAAGTCTATGCAATGCATTTTTACTTACCTGGCTCCCCAGCTGCCAACTGACTTGCCTGCTGCTTCGAACTGATTTGATGATGCAGGGGGCCATCGACCTTGGGACGCATCCCAATAACTGCAACTGATGATGTAGTGGGTCCTCGACCTTGGGACGCATCTCGGAACTACAACTGCTGATACAAGGGGTCCACGACCCTGAGACGTATCCCAATAACTGCAACGGACAACGGGGGCCTCGACCCTAGGACGAATCCCAATACCGCTGACAATGTGGGTCACGACCTTGGGACGCATCCCAAAACTGGAACTGATGATGTAGGGGGCCATCGACCCTGGGACGCATCCCAATACCGCTGACAATGTGGGTCACGACCCTGAGACTCATCCCCAAAACTGATGCTGATGTGGGTCATGACCCTGGGACTCATCCCCAAAACTGATGCTGATATGGGTCACGACCCTGTGACTCATCCCCAAAACTGATGCCAGTGTGGGCCTCGCCCCCGGGACTCATCCCCAAAACTGATGCCTGTGTGGGCCTCGCCCCCGAGACTCATCCCCAAGACTGCTGATGATGTGGGTCACGACCCTGAGACTCATCCCGAAAACTGATGCCGGTGTGGGCCTCGCCTCCGGGACTTTTCCCCAAAACTGATGATGATGTGGGTCACGACCCTGGGATTTATCCCCAAAACTGCTGATGATGCGGGTAACGACCCTAAACTGATACTGATGTGGCCCTTGCCCCCAAACTGATACTGATGTGGGCCTCACCCCCAACTGATATTGATGCGGGCCTCGCCCCAAGCTGATACTGATTCATTCTTGAAACTGATGTATTGTACTATTGATGCTTCTGATTGGCTTGCATTTGCCGCTTTCTCTTTTTTTCTCTTTGAAACCTGTGAATACAAAACAGAACAAACACAAAAACGAATGCAAGTACGTTACGTGTATGCATGCATGCATGGATGAATTTCCTATTCCGTTGGGTTAGGTCTTCCTCCAATTCCTTGGTGACTGCTCGTGTTTTTCTCTTTCTTCCTCAGGCAAAGTACTGCTTCAACCTGTCCACGTTGATGGGCTCGGTGAACTCGTTTCCTTCTAAGTCTGACAGTCTCACTGCCCCGTTTCCCATTACTTTCTGCACTATGTAGGGTCCTTCCCAGTTGGGTTTGAACTTTCCTCTTGGGTCTATCGTCGACGGCCTTGACTGCTTAAGTACTAAATCACCCTTTCTGATCTTAGTAGGATGTACCTTTTTGTTGAATGCTCGCCAACCTCTTCTGGTATAACTGAATGTGATGTAAAGACTTCATTCTCTTCTCATCCAACAGTGCCAACTGTTCAAATCTCTGCGAGACCCATTCTTGTTCAGATAACTCTGCTTCTACTAGAACCCTCATGGACTGTATCTCAACTTCCACGGGTAATACTGCTTCCATTCCATAGACCAAAGAGTAAGGCGTGGCTCCTGTTGCTGTTCCACTGATGTCTGTACCCCCACAGGTATGGCAACTATCGGTCCAATCTTTACAGTTTTCTGTCATCTTGGCTAATATCTTCTTTATTGTCTTATTGGCTGCCTCGACTGCCCCATTTGTCTGCGGTCTGTAAGGTGACGACTTGTGATGTCCTATCTCATATCTCTGTAGCATTGCCTTCGTTTCCCCTTGAAACTGAACTCTGTTATCTGTTACTACATGATGCGGCATCCCATATCGACATATGATGTTCCGGGCTATGAACTTCGCCATCTACTTTGCTGTAACATTGCAAAACGACTCGGCTTCCACCCATTTTGAGAAGTAGTCCACTGCCACCACTATGAAACGATGTCCATTCGATGCATTCAGTCGAATCTCTCCGATCATGTCAATTCCCCATGCTGAAAAAGGCCACGGCTCTGATAGCCCATGCAATTATGTGTGCGTCAAATGGTTCATATTACCATGTGCTTGACAATCATGACAATGTTTTACCAACTTTGCACAGTCTGTCTCCATGGTCAACCAGTAGAAACCTTGTCTTACAATCTTGCGAGACAAATTCAACCCATTCATGTACGGTCCACATTCCTCGGCATGTATTTCTTCCATTGCCTTCTGAGCTTCTTCTTTTCTTAAACACTTCAACTGAATGCCATTTGCCTGCCTCTTGTATAACTCTCCCTTCAAAATCACATACTGAGAAGCCAACTTCTGAATGGCTATTCTGTCTTTTCTGCTTGCTCCTTCTGGGAGTTCTCCGTGTTCCAGATATAGCTGAATATCATGGTACCAAGGTTTTCCGTTGTCGATCTCTACTTCCAAAACTCTTTCTATCTCATAAACGGGTTTGCTTGTTATTGTCAGTACCAATGGTCTCATCACTAACTTCTCTGGATTTTCCCAAGTCGCTGCAAGTGTGGCTAATGCATCTGCCATCTGATTCTCTTCTCGCGGTAAGTGCTGAAACTTATAATCGGGGATAGCCTGTGCCAACTTTCTGAGGTGAAAAAGGTAAGGTTTCAACCGTTCTTCCTTCAATTCCCATTCTCCCTACATCTGTCGGACTACCAACATCGAATCTCCGTAGACCTTCATGCTCTCAGCCTTCAAGGATATCAATTAGTCATCCAAAAGCAATCAACACATGCTTCATACTCGGCCATGTTGTTAGTTACTCTGAACGTCAACCTCTTGGCCATAAGCAAGGTTCTCCTTTGGGGGTCACTCCACGATCCCAATTCCGACTCCTTTGCAATTCACTACTCCGTTGAAATACATCTTCCATCCTTGTACTGTTATTGCTTGGATCTCTTATCTGGGAATTCAAACTTGTACTGATCCCCTTCAATAGGTTACAATGCCAGGAACTCTACTACGGCTCGCCCTTTGATTACTTTGGAAGTGAGGAACTCAATGTCAAACTCTGTCAGCAACACTAACCATCTGCCCACTTAAGCAGATACTTCAAGGGATTCTCCTTTGCTACCACCTGGATCTTGTAAGATTGGAAGTAATGACGCAATTTTCTGGACGCCCATACTACTGCCAAATAGATATTCTCTACTTCTTGGTAGCGGGCTTCGTACGGAAGCATCTTCTTACTGAGATAGTAGACTGCATGCTCTACTCCTGTCTCATCTGCCTGTACCATCATTGCCCCCAATGCTTCTGATTCTACGGCTAAATACAATACTAAGGGTTTTCCCGGTCTTAGAGGTTTCAATACATGAGGCTTTACCAAGTATTCTCTGATCTTGTTGAAGACTGCTTGACATTGCTCATTCCATTTCATTGGTTGGTCTTTTCTCAGCAGTTTGAAGATAGGCTCACACACTGATGTCAACTTGGCGATGAACCGACTGATGTACTGAATTTTCCCGAGGAATGCTCTAACTTCCTTCTCAGTCTTCGGTGCCGGCATCTCAGTGATTGCTTTGATCTTCTCAGAGTCTACCTCTATTCCTCTCATTTCTACCGTATGGCCCATCAATTTTCCTGATGTTACCCCAAACACACATTTCTTGGGATTCAGCCGCAAGTTGTACTTGTCAACTCTCTGAAGAACTTCTCCAGTGCTTCTATATGCCCGATTCTTGTCTCTGATTTCATCATCATGTCATCCACATATACTTCAATCTCTCTGTGCATCAAATCGTGGAATAATGTAGTGGCCATCAGTTGATAAGTAGCTCTTGCATTCTTGAGCCCAAACGGCATTACCTTGTAACAATATGTGCCCCACTCGGTGACAAAGGCAGTCTTGTGCTTGTCTTCTTCAGCCATAAAAACCTGATTGTATCCTAAAAACCCGTCTGCAAATGAATACATGGCAGATAAAGCCGCACTATCAACTAGTACGCCTATATGAGGTAGAGGAAAATCGTCTTTCGGGCAAGCCTTGTTAAGATCTCTGTAGTCCACACACATTCTGACCTTCCCGTCTTTTTTCGGCACTGGCACAATATTTTCCAACCACTCAGGATACTTCACTACTTCCAAGAATCCCCATCTATCTGTTTCTTGACTCCTCTCTGACCTTCTCGGCCCACTCAGGTCCCATCCGTCGAAGTTTCTGTTTCACTGGCTTCATATTTGGATAAGTTGGTATTGTATGTTGGGCGATGCTTCTGTCTACTCCAGGCATGTCCTCATAAGACCAAGCAAATACTTGGCATATTGGCTAATATTTCTTCTAATTTTCCCGCTCATCGGAGGTAACCTCACTTGCAATTAGAATTTCCTTGGGGCTCTCAGGTACCAAGGTTAAATGCATTTGTTTTGGTGGAGCTGATATCAAATATACTCAAGTCGTGCAAATTGAAAGGAAGAGACTCAGGCAAGTAAGCGAAATGATTGTCTTTATTGCTAGCAGATGCGGGATACATTCAAATAAATCAGAAGATAAATATCCTCGTCATCTACAGACACTTCATCCTCCGCAACTGGGTTTTTCTCAGCCTCATTATTCTCCTCGAGGGTTAGGCTTTCCAGCTTCATCAGTTCTTCTTCCCACTTATCTTCTTCCTTCGCAACTTCTTCCGTCGGCGGTTTCTCACCCAGCACATCTTGAAAGATCTCAAACCCCGGTATCATGACCCCATTAACTTCTACTGGTTCGGGCTCTCCTTGATACCCAGTAGCCTTCACAAAGCATTCCATCAGCATCAAACCTTTCTTCTTGGCCTTCGGCTTATCCTCATCAGACTTGTACCCCAGTTCTCTCCGAGTGGTCTGCCCTTTAAATTTTGGCAGAGTTCCTCCGACACCTGAACCTTTACTCGGCTCGAACTTCATTTTTCCCATGATCCTAGCTACCTTAGGATTCACCCATTCTTCAAAGGTTGCCGACACCTGGAACCTCGTGAAAGGTTGTATCTTTAAAGCAGCAACAGCATTATCTATTCAGCTTTAATGGTGATGATCTCTCCTCCGTATGGAAACTTGATGGCCTGATGCAGAGTGGAGGGCACGACCCAAGCTTGTGAAACCATGGCCTCCCCAACAACAAAGCAAAAGTTAGCCGGGATGTCAAGCACAGTGAATTCAACCTCATCTTCAATCGGTCCCCCCTTAACTATTGCAGTGAAAATGCCCTCAACTCCTCGCTTACTGTCATCATATGCCTTGATAGTCATATTGGAGGGATCCAGATCCGTTACCTTCATTCCCAATCTCGATAGGATCTTCAGAGGGCACACATTGATGGATGAGCCATCATCCACCATTACACAGGATGTCTTCTTTCCTCTCACTTCAGCTATGATGAATAGTGGCTTTGTTATGATTTCTCCCTCTGCCGGGAGTTCTTCCTCAGAAAAAGTTATTGCCTGCAAAGCTTCCATCTGTACTGACCCTACAAACATTGCAGGATTAGCATCCTCTGGTACTACTATCTTGCTCAAGGCTTCAACCATAGCACGCCTGTGCTCCTGTGATGAACACATAATTCCCATATGCTGACATGTGCCCGTGTTTTCTTTAGCTGGCGCAGCACTGCATCCCCTTCAGTATTATCCACATTTTATGTCACTTCTCTCCCTTCTGTCAACACTTCTTTACCCTTCTCAGCCGTATCACTGTAGAAATGCCCGCTGCGTGTCATTCCTCTCACCTCCTCTTCATCACTACTGGAGAAGTCTTCCCAGAAATTCTTCCCCATGTTCTGTTTCATCTTTGCTGTTGCTATCCCAAATCCCCAGGCAAAAGGCTTGGTAGTCAAAGGATTTGAGGACAAGGCTTTTGGGTAAGCCAGAGCTTATCATATAGGTAAGTGGTGGGACATAGTGATAATTTGGCAGGGGGTTTCGATGTGTGTTGGGCTGTTCTTTTTCGGGGTCGGGTATTTTTTGGGAGTCTATGAGGTCCCTGATTTCATGGCGGAGGCGGGCGCAACTATCAGTGTCATGGCCTTTCTGTTGGTGGAAATGACAATAGTGGTTCAGGTTGAGATGTGGTGGTGGAGGGTGTGGAAGTGGTTTGGTCTCTAAGGGTTTCAGAAGTCCCTGTCTCTTTAATTTCTCCAACACCTTAGACAAGGGCCTACCCAGGTTGGAGAATCGCCGGTTCCGGATGGCAGCAATTTCAACAGAAACAGTAATCATGGAGGTCATCCTCCTCAACTTGCCATAAATGGAGGTCATCCTCCTCAACTTGCCATAAATGGAGGGCTATAGAACTCACAACAATTTCAACAGGCTATAGAACTTTCTATTCTTAGCCTCTCTTCCTCAATATCCATGACAGTTTCCCTCAACTGTCAAAAATCAGTAATCATGGAGGTCATCCTCCTCAACTTGCCATAAATGGAGGGCTTGGTGCCCTTGATGATCATTTTAATTTGGTCCTTCTCTAAGGGCCGAGTCTGCATCTTTAGAAGCTAGCTTCTCCAGCGGTCTACATACTCCTTGAAGCTCTCCTCCGGCTTCTGCTTGGTGTTCTCCAATCACGGTGACAAGTCAATCTCCAAATCTGTAACATATTGTTCAAGAAGCCGGTTCGCCAATTCCCTCCAATCCTCCTTAATCTTCCTCTCCAGGCTGATGTGATACATACCACGGGTGCCCCCTCGAGCGACATCCCAAACATTTTCTGAACCTGATGCTTGGATAGACCCACCGAACTCATAACTGAAACATACTGTCGGAGATGGACCCTCGGGTCCCCGTTCCCATTAAACTTGGCTATATCCGGAATTTAAAACTGAGTTGGCAACTGTTCCTCAAACGTCATTGCTCATAATCCAACAGTCTTCGTGCTTGACCCCTCATCTTACGGGTAACCGACTCCACCTGATCTCGGAGTTTCTATAGTTCAGTTTGAGACCCTGCCATTTTCCCCGCAGCATATTCAGCCATATCATCATCAAAACCCAGGATATCATCATTCAATCTAGTTGGAGGGTCTCCACGCCTCTCATTCTTAGAGTTTCCCCCAGCACGGGGCACATCCATATTAGCCATAGCAGTAGTCAAGGCTTGCAACTATTCAGTAACCTTGGTGAGATTGGTCTCTAACTGATCCATACGGGATACCTCGTTCTCTGATTCGCTCATGTTTGCTATCAGCCTTTTGATAAGTCTTCCATCTTTCCTAACCCAACGAGAATCTATGGTGTCTTTTAAAATTCTCAGTCAGAATGTATGTGTGCAATGCATGGAATATATAAGTCGGCCTCTTGTCATTTTAAAGCTTCAATCACATTATTGCAAGATGTAAACTTGTCCCAGTTGAAAAGGCCCAACAGGTTTACAACTTTGCGATAACATGGCTAAACAACTTCAAATGATAAAGGGCCCAAACACGGGATGGCCCATCGACATTTTAGAAACTTTTAGCCCAATTGTCATAAGATACGAACTCATCCCAGTTTAAATGGCCCAACAAGTTCGCATTTCTGACAAGAAGTCCAGGTCCAAATGATGATGGCCCCAAAGCATAAGCATAAAGAAACAATTTCTACAGAGTGGACCATCGGTATTTTAAAAACTTTTAGCCCAATTGCCATAAGATACGAACTCATCCCAGTTTAAATGGCCCAACAAGTTCGCATTTCTGACAAGAAGTCCAACTGAATCCAAATGATGATGGCCCATAAACACAAGCACAAGGAAATAATTTCTATTGGTCGTACTACTATGGTCTATGTATGGGTTTGCGGGAGTGTAGACAAAGGCTCTCGCTGGCGAAGGATTGCCCACAACTAGGTCTCCCCACTTAAGGGTTCGAGTGACCAAGTGAGTGCACCCTTTTTATACCTTACGGTACGTGCCAACGAGTTATGGTGCGTGACTGACTGTCAAATGGATTTCCTATTGAAGATTCCCTAGAGGGAGGGCGGAGCGAACTCTCTTAGAAACTCAAGCCTCTTAGGCTCTTATCGCCTTGGTGACAGGAATAAACAATAAGTCCTCCAAATTAGTCTATCACAACGAGCTACAGGTAATGATTATCTAGGTGCCTTTGCGACTTTTCCTTATAGAAAGGTAGTGAATGAAGGAAGATACCAAACCATCACCTAGCCTTAACAATGCCTTTGATTAAACCCCTTCAACCCACGATAGACACAGTTAACTAAAGCATAAATCATAATCACTACAAGACATTATTTCGGGGCCAATTCTCTATCCCTAGTGGAGTCGCCAGACTGTAGGACACAGAAATCAGCGACGTGTCCCAGGCTCGCGGCCTGTTTGGGGGAGTAGGAGTAGTAGCCGCGAAGGAACTAAATCAGAGAGAACTAAAAATGGAGTCGCCACCCGGTGTGAAGCGGGAAAATGATTTAAGGCCGCACTCACCCCTCGCAAGGGAAGACCTCAAAACGTTGGGTTCAGAATGATCCCTTACTTATGCCACTTGTAATGAAAGGATATATGCAATAGTACAACTAAATCTCATGCTACACGTACCATATAATTTAAGCAACATGCAAGTTTGCACACCCATTAATCGTAAATGAAAGGAATGAAGGCAAAATACATAATTCATGAACGTATTAAACAATAAAATGCAATAATGTAACTAATAACAACTATAAAGGAATTAATAATAAAAGCGAGCACACAATCTCATGAGCATATCGAATAAATAAATGCGGAAAATACAAATAAACAATAACGGTAAAGGCATAAATATTAAGGAGAGCTAACTAAGCATATGATGGGGAATGGAATGACTAAGGAAACAAACATGCATGAAACATGATGAAGAAATCTGTCTATTGTGTGCGCGTTCATGTAGCGTTCGTAAATGCGTTCGAACGGTAAATAGGATGCAAGCGTTCGAGTAGCGTTTGATAACGCGTTCGAACGATAGACAAAATGTAAACATTCGAGTAGCGTTTGATAACGCGTTCGAACGATAAAAAAAATGTTCGCGTTCGTATTGCGTTTGATAACGCGTTCGAACAGGATAAGACCTGATGCATGATACAATAAAATGGACACGCGTTCGAGTAGCGTTTGATAACGCATTCGAACGATAGATAGAATGTAAACGTTCGAGTAGCGTTTGATAACGCGTTCGAACGATAAATAGAATGTCCACATTCGTATTGCGTTTGATAACGCGTTCGAATGGGATAAGACTTGATACATGATATAATAAAATGGACACGCGTTCGAGCAGCGTTCGTAAACACGTTCGAACATAACGAAGCAGAATGCATACATCGTGTAGCGTTTAGAAATGCGTTCGAACGGGATAAGACCTGATGCATGATACAATAAAATGGACGCGTGTTCGAGCAGCGTTCGTAAACGCGTTTGAACGGAACAAGGCAGAATGCATACATTCATGTAGCGTTTAGAAACGTGTTCGAATAAGACGAGGCAGATTGCATACGTTCCTGTAGCGTTCGAACGAGATTGCCAAAATAGTATCTGAAATGACACAAACATATGCATGGATAAATAAATACACAATATAGGACCTCGTGTGCCCGATGGAACACATTTCATATTCAATCGAGTATACCTCGTCCGACGTGGCAAAACATCGTGGTAAAGGTAGCCTTTAGGCTTTTCCCTCGAATAGAGGACCTTTAATCCACCCTAGTTAGCACATGTGCACTAGAATGCAATGCATGCATAAATAAAGCAATGATATGCAAAGGGTAAATGAAATAATAAAAGGCGCGGCAAAACGTCTTGGTAAAGGTAGCCTTCAGGCATTTCCCTCGAATAGAGGACCTTTAATCCACCCTAGTAAGCCCATGCGCATTATATTATAATGCATATAAATAAATAAGACAATGATATGGGACTTCGTATGTCCGATTAAACATATCTCACATTCAATCAAACATACTTCCTCCGGTAGGGCAAAACGTTGTGGTAAAGGTAGCCCTTAGGCTTTTCATCCCTCAAAACGGAGGACCTTTAATCCAACTTGATTTGCCCATGCGCATTACATTACAATGCATAAATAAGTAATATGCAGAAAGTAATAACATACTAATGCCCTTATCCAAAAAAAAAATAACATACTAATGGCTAAATCATGCTTAAGGAATAAATAACATACTAGCAACCTAATCATGCTCGAATACAAGGTTGGATGAAACGAAATATGTGAATCTCTCAAGTGGTACGTGGCATTGTATCCCGAGTGCAAACCGCAATACCGTCCATTCGGATTCGGCTACGGAATTTACGTCCGTGTTTCCATCCGATATACCACAAGAGAGAACACATATTCCATTCATTCAAGGACCACAACATGTATCAACAAACGACTCTATGCGAAGGAATTCTAATAAACAATAAAAAAAAGATGAGAATAAATAAGAAGGGTGCCCTCAGGTCTAACCTCTTAGGTCGTCTCTCGAAAGTGCGTTACACGGCCGTCGGAAGGGTTGATGTTCCGTAACTCCTCCGGTTCACTGGTCCACTGCTTTCGTTCACTGCTTCACTATTTTGAGTTGTCGTTTCCTCTATTTTGCTGCTGTTTTCGCTGTATTTTATGGTCACTATTTTTACGGTAGATAAGGGACTATTTTTGCGTTTTAAGGGGTATTGGGGCTGCTGTTTTATGCGGTGATTTGGGCAGTTTCTAGGTTATTTTCAGTGCAGTTTGTGGAGGTGATTTTCGGTGGTTGCATGGAATATTTTGGACTGTGATTTTTGGTGTTTACATGGACTGTTTCAGTGATGATGTTTGCTGTTAAGGAGGGGTTTCAGTGATGATGTTTGCTGTTTTATTATTTTCGGTGGTAAGGGTGTTTAGGGGGTTATGGTTTCGATTGCTAGAGAGGAGGAGAAGAGATAATTATTTCTTTGCTTCTTGCTTTTTGCCTTGGGCGTGAATGCTAGGTTATTTTCTTTTGTGTTTTCGTGAGAATGAGCTAGGGGTTCTAAGGTTGGTTTAGGCTTCTTTTTATAATGGTTTGCTAGGGTTTCTAGGTAAGGAATGGAATCCTCAAAAAAGGGAAGTGTTTTGATTGGTTTGTGAAAGGAAAAGATGGGTTCAGTTTAGGGAGTGAATATCTTAATTGGTGCTTGATTATGGAAAGGATTTGATTAGATTTGATTTGTATCTTTTAATTAGGGAATGTGATTTGTCTTGATTAGAAAGGGATTTGATCTGATTAATTTAGTTTAATTTATGATATGTATTTTAAATATTTTAATTAATTTTTGGATGGGTTTTGGTGGGCTAATTGGGCTTGGGTGTGAGGCTAGCAACAAAACCAGAAGTACCGACACCGTTCGAACGCCTATTCGAACGCTACACGAACGCCCGCAATCTACTTGACGTTCGAATGTGCTCACGAACGCAGCACGAACGCGAAAACAGTGAACATGTGAATGAATCTGATGACATACTTGTTCTGAATTTCCCCTTCCGACATTCGTTTTCCGCGACTTCCGCAACCTAAAGAGTAGTGCCTCCGTACGAGACTCATCATCGGGACTTACATGCAAAAATGCAGTGCCTACAGCAGGTGAGTCTTCTGACTCTTTTATTTCACATCTGCCTGGTTTTGGAAAAAGCACCTATGCAAAGAAACGTAGAGCTAAGAAAATGGGTGTTTGTTACAAATGTGCACACTGGAATTGCAATACTCGTTGTCATTCTTTAGGAATGGTGTCTGATAATCGCGAAGATAAAATTAAATTCAATAGGGATGGCTTGAGTAAGGAGTGTGTAGATGATATATCTTCAACTCTTGAGACGCATCGCAGTGGATATGTTCATATAGCCATCCGCAAATTACAAACACAATTCCAAAAAGAAAGACAACATTTAAGTCTTGGGAATCTGACTCAAAAAGACCCTGTTTGCCAATTTATAAGAAAATTGGATGGGAAGCTTGTCCCTGACGCATAGACGTCAATCAAGCCGCTACCTTTATTGTACATATTATATCTCTTTGTCTTTTCCTGATAATTGTAATTTGTTTTGTTGTTTTCTTTTATTTTCTCCGACAGGATCCAGACCTTTTTGACTATCACGATTTATTTTACTGTTTAACTAATAATTGTCATTTGGCAGGTACTAGTGCTATTATTTTACTCACCATTTTCAGGTATTATAAATTCAACTCATCATTGCACTTTTGAAGACATCCAGAGTAAAACATGGAAGCCACTTCAAGAAGACGAGTTGAAAACATATGTGTGTTTTGCGGTACTAGTGTTGGTGTTAAGCCACAATACGTAGAAGCAGCACAACAATTGGGTCGAGTCTTAGTTGCAAGGAATATGCACTTAGTATATGGCGGAGGCAATCTTGGACTTATGGGGATCGTTTCAAAAGCTGTACATGAGAGAGGCAGTCAAGTTTTGGGAATCATTCCAAAACCCTTGGCGGAGGCAAATCTTATTGGACCATCAAACAGATAGGAACTGATCGTGCCAGGTATGTCTGAACGATTGGTAGAAATGATTAACCGTGCTGATGCTTTTATTGCTTTGCCAGGTGGCTTGGGTACATTGGAGGAAATTTTTACAGTGTTATCTTGGGCGAACCTGAACATACACCAGAAACCGCTTGGACTGTAAAACGTTGAAGGATTTTATGATTTTCTTTGTGTGTTTCTTGATGATGCCCGGAGAAATGGGTTTATGTCAAAACCTTTAAAAGAACTCATCTTCACTGCCAGAACTGCTACGGATCTAATTGACCAAATCTTAGCCTATGAACCATAAATTGACCCTATCCTTTCAAAGATAAATTGGTCCAAGGACGATCGTGGTAAGAGGCGTCGGATTAATCTGGATCTTAACCTTTAACTTTTCGTGTAGAGTTTCAGTTAATCAGGTACTATCTTCTAAACTCTTCTTCTACTGTTTAAGACATTGGGGACAATGTCTCATTTAGGTTTGGAGGAGGAAATTAGTTGATTAGTATCTTGTTTTTAGTTATGTGTTGTTTTTATTTTTAGTCCAAAATTTTTCGAAAAATACAAAAAAATTGAAAAATTTTCAAAAATTACAAAACTATTTTGCGTTTTATTTTTATTTTGACTAAAAAGGTGAAATTGGTAAGAGATAGCTGAGTAAGGAATTTCCACTCCTGAGACGTATCTCAAACCTATTTCGGAACAAGTTAATTTTTGTTTATTTCATTTTAAATTATTTAATTTGTGAATTCTCCATAACACTAACTAAAATGGATCTTCATATGCTCAGTTGGTAGGTATTATCAACATGCATAGTAACATACGGACATGAGCTATAATTGAAAAGTTTGTAATATTCAGTGCTCTAGTTTAATTGGAGGCATCATCTCAAAAAGTGATGGAGTAAAAAAAAAACGTCTGAGATCCGAGTTATTAAGTCTGTAATGGTGTTTTAACACCTAGTGCCCTAAAGCCAACTGGTTTGGGAGTCACTGGCCCAAAGCTCGCTACATGGATCAAAGATGCTGCAAATATATATATATATATATATGAAGTTTGAGTAATTAAGTCCGTAGGGGTGTCTTAACACTTGGTGCCCTAAAGCCAACTGGTTTGGGAGCCACCGACCCAACACTCGCTACATAGATGGAAGATATTGTATATAAATAAAAAAAAATCAAAAAAACCAAAGAAAAAATCAAAAAAATGAGAAAAATTATTCCATTCCTACAAAAGGTGTGAATTCTGATAAAACTTTAGGACAAAAATATTACTCTCTTATCAACTGCACTTGTGACTGTTGTGGGCAAAAATGAGTTGTTTAATATTTTGTCAGTTGTGCATATGGAGAATGGTAAATATAATCGGAGAATTTACTTATTCAGTAATTTAGAAAGAAAGAAAACAACTAGTAACTTGGAGTAGAAGTTTCACATGATTAGTCACTAACTTCTTTATTCTCTTTTCTCTTGTCTTTTTGCTTTTGTGTGCATTAGTTTTATTAACTTCTTACTTTTGTAAAACGTTTGTGGGTATCGTTGCTGTAAGCCCTCACGAGACTATAACTCGTCTACTAGGGACACCTAGAGGTTTAAAGGCTTGTTGCATATGCTAAATGCAACCGTGATCCCTATGAAAGTGGCTTATTTTAATTTTAATTGTTTCTTGTATTTTATTTTGTTGTTTTGCTCGAGGACTAGAAAAATGTTAGGTTTGGGGGTGTGATGAGCGGAAAATATATCAATATTTACCGCCCCTTTTACTTAATAATTTGTTTAGTTTCTCAGGTTTAATGAACGTTTTGATGTGTTTTAGTTTATTTTGCAGATAAAATAATATTGGGACATAATGAAATCATTTAGGACGAAATGTAGGTCAAATAAGGGCAAAAATTGGACTTGACATATTAATTTTGGAGATTGGAAACTTGAAATTGATGAACCATCCAGAAGTGTGTTGTGTGTAATTATTAAACTCATTTTCAATCATTTTCAAAGCAAAATATAAATTAATAAATAAATAATAAAAATTATCAATCACCACCAAACATGATAAGCAATTAGTAGAGCAATTAATAATGGATTTGGTGGAGTAATTAGTGGAGCAATTAGTGGAGTAATTAATAATGGATTTGGTGGATGATTTGATGGAGGCAAAATTTTGCCTATAAATACCAAGCCATTTTATTTGTAAATTCATACTTTCTTCTAAGGAATTCCTTAAGAATACTAAGAAGATTGTATCTTGTTTGTTTATTTACAACTTTCAGTAATTAATTTCCGCTTCCGCACTTTCTTTTCTTTACTTTTCAGTTTTTACTTTCCGCAATTTACTTTTACGCACAGTACTTTTCTTTCTTTAATTTTCAGTTTTTACTTTTCAGTAATGAGGAGGTAACTCTCATTTGCTGGGGTAAAATGTAAAACTTTTATTACTAATATTTAGATTAATATCCCTTAATTATAATATATAAACTAGTTAAAACCTGACTTAACGAGGATATCGCCATATTAGTCGGTTGGTAATTATTTAAATTGGTTTTAACCCGACTAAACTGGATACCGCCTGATTGGTCGGTTGGTAATTAATTATTAATTTGACTTAATCTGGATACCGCCTATATGGCTGGTTGGTAATTATCATGCAAAGTTAATATATTATATTAAGGGAGATATCTAAAATAGAAGTAATAAAAGTGGATCATTTTACCTCAGCATTTTCTTTTATTGTACTTTTACTTTATTTACTTTTCAGCAATTTACTTTTCAGCATTTACTTTTCAGCAATTTACTTTTCAGCATTTACTTTTCAGTAATTTACTTTTCAGCATTTACTTTTTAGCATTTAATTTTCAGTATTTAATTTCAGCATTTTACTTTCCGTCATTTACTTTTCAGCAATTTACTTTCAGCATTTTACTTTATGTCTTTTATTTTATTTAAGTTTTTACTAGCCCTAGTTATGTGTCGTAACTAAGTTAGTTATCTGGGGTTGTGATGAATTCTAATATCACCGGTTTTAAGGGGTTATTTTATAGTTTGGGTAATTTAAAGGTTTATTTATTAAGTCTTAAGCTTAATGCGTCTTGTTAATTGGCCACTAATAAGATTGATCTGGTAAATCTAAAATAAACTTGACAAAGGAATTTTAGGTTTCAGCCTTAGACTTAATAGCCCACGATCTTCCTTGAGGATAGATAACCCTTTAATAGATTTCCTTACAGGATAGATATATACCTGTCGGGCGGGGGTAGCCATAATTGGAACTTAAACTTAATTAATCCAGGTAATTTGGTTGACATAGACATATGGTTCAATTGGGTTATACTGGGTATTTGCGTCTGACCATCAACAGAGGCTTTCGCATAATTTAGTGTTCCAGGTTAGTAAACCGATATATTACACAAAAATGAAATAACCACTTCATCTTTAAAATAATATTGGAAGATTCATAACCCTAGATAGTTTCCTAATATTGAATTTTCTTAAACCTACTTTCGTGCAATTTTATTTACTTGTTTTTAAATTTAGAATCATCACCAGTTCAAATCAATCAAATAACCTGTTAGATACTAGTAATCATTTGACCTCATAAAATTAATAGATTAGGTATTAAGTCCTCGTGGGATCGATACTTTTTATACTACTTGAACGATACGTGCGCTTGCGTTATACGCGTGTGATTACGCACCGGTCAGTCTTGTATCAGCTCGTATACATATAATACACCATAATATACGTACGTTACGCTTGGAAGCGATAATAAGTACTTAAATAGATAAACTTAGTTTAATTCAGAATATACTCCCCAGTTCACTTTCTAATCAAGTTATCAATTGTAGATCATCGCAAGAACCAGATTTTTCTTCAGTAAGTGAGTAATGTCAGCCAGATTCCAAATCTGTGAGTGGACACTTTCCCATTAAGTTGATTTTCATTTTGTTATTTAACATGACAGACTTACTTTCTAGCAATTATGGAGTTAGCCAAGTTCATTTTCAATTATATTTTGATTAAGAATATTTTAAGAAATGATTTAGAAGAAAGAAGTTTCCAAAACATGAGTTTTATATTTTCCAGGCATGGGGAAAAACCCACCTCAATATGTAACTTGATAAAGATATGAAATTAACGGAGAGAACATGTGCACATGTAGAGGACTAGGGGGACGACGATATGTAACACTCCCTGATCCTAGTTCAGGATTAGGGATGACAGATGCCTCTAGATCCTAGATTCAGAGATTGGAGGGCAGCATAGATTCGCACCCCCAGTTCTAGTTCAGTGGCTTGGGGGACGACGATACGTAACGCCCCCATACGTCAGGTTTTCATAGACAAAGACAAGTTTTCAGAAACAGTTTTCAGAGATCAGTTTTTTAGAAATAGTTTTCAGAAACAGATATTTCCGAAATAATTTTAGAACAGATCTTTCAGATACAGGTTTTCAGAACCAGATTTTCAAAAGAAGATTTTAGAAAATTTTACCAGAAAGAAAGAAATTTGTTTTCAGTTAATGAAAGAGATTTCAGAAAAGATAAGTTGATACAAGTTGGATTTTTGAACCATGTATTTTTCTAAAGTATTTTAGTACCGATTTATAAAAATGTCCACTCACTTAGATCGTTCAAACGATCTAACTCCCCGACTCCCTATTTCTTTGTTTTGTAGGTTACTTGAAGGATGAGCTTGAGAGGTTGGATACTAATAACAGTCACTAGAGAGTCTGAGTCCAGAGTGTGTATAGAGTTTCAGAATTGTCAATGTCAAAGTAAAAGTTGTATGTCATGCACTATATTGAATAAGTTATTGCAATGTGCTACACATTATTAGAATTGTGATGTGTAGTACTAATGAGTACACTATATTAGCATTTGAGATGCATTTCATATTGTTGAGTCGGGGCAATGGTCTCTTTGCATGAGACAGTCATTTGAGATTAGTTCAGTTAAGATGATTATAGACATATAGACAGAGCCTTAGAGGGATAGGTTGGCCTATTCCCTACCAGTAACATCTCCCGGATTAGGGATGTTACATTTCTCTTCACATGAAAACCCTAGCCACTCTCGTCATTTCAATGAGATTGAAATTGAGAGAAAAGAGAGAAAGCACAAGAGAAAATTTTCTCAAAAAACTTTCCAACAAGTGAGTTTATTCGAGCCCACCCTCACGGATTTCTGGTGGTGAGTCATAACACGGAAGATCGAGTGGTGGATTCGATCGTTAATACACACTCATGGCTAACTCACTGTACTTGATGAACATCGAAGCCACTGTTCATGCTCATGACTTAATCAACAACTATTTTTTTGGATAAAGTAAGTATATTAACCAAAAATATACAAAAGCAAAGGGGCATACCCCAGACAACTAGAGAGGACAACCATCCTTTTAGAAGAGACATAAGACTACAAACAATACAAGACCATCAGAAGATGTCATCGGGCAGGTTGCAGGAGAGGTGAAGTCATTTATTATCATAAGATGGTTTCACCATCCGCAATAAACTAGCCTGAGTTTGAACAGCAAACACAATGTCACTGAGTAGAGCACTGACAGGGCGAAGAGGCACATCAACAACTCACGCTCATGATTTAATCAACATCACACGCACATGATTTTTAGACATGTGCGCATGATAATTGGTTGCGCACTGATGCTGAGTGGCGCATGATCAATTTATGATGTACGTGACAGGTTGATGTGTGGCACATGATCAATGGATGATGTGCGTGACTGGTAACCGCTAGATGATAGTGCATGGAGACGAACAGCCACAAGCCTGGTGCGTGACTGATTCCACTGGATTAGTGAATAAAAATATGAGGCTGTTCGGATTTGGAATTTTTAGCAAAAAAATCTAGATTAAGATGAGGAGATCATAAAAATTTTCAAGGCCGATCCCGAGTGCCATAAGCCGCTTCCGCTACGCGAGGGAAATCGTTCTCTACAGTTGAAAACCTAAAACAAAACGACAAAGATTTCTCACGATTGCACATACATGTGGCATCTTAGACTTGATCATATTAGCCTTGACCGGATAGATAAGTCAATAAAGAACAGAGCTTTAAACCAGTTAAAGCTCGAAACTTTACCAGTCTTCGAATCTTGTCTAGAAAGAAAGATGACCAATAGACCTTTTACTGGAAAAGGTATAAAAGCCAATCATCCATTTTAGCTAATACATTCGGATGTTTACGGACTGATTAATGTTAGAGCCCGAGGTGGTTATGAATACTTCGTCACATTTATTGACGATTATTCTAGATATGGGTATGTTTACCTAATGCAGCACAAGTCAGATACTTTTGAAAAGTTCAACAAGTATCGTGCGGAGGTTGAGAACCAATTAGGTAAAATGATCAAAACTCTACGATCGAATCATTGAGGAGAATGCCTTGACAGAGATTTCAAGGAATTCTTAATTGAGCATGGGATAATATCCCAGATCACAGCATCAGGAACACCACAGCAAAATGGTGTTACTGAGAGGAGAAATCAGACGCTACTAGCCATGATAAGATATATGTTTAGTTATAGTTCACTACCTAGTTCGTTCTGGGGTATGCATTGTAAACTGTAATGTATATCCTAAATATAGTTCCATCTAAGTTTATTACTCAGACTCCCTTAGAGTTGTGGAGTGGTCGTAAAGCTATTTTAGGACATTTCCGCATATGGTAGTTTATAGCACATGTGGTGAAATATAAGACAACTAAGTTAGAGCCACGTTCACAAGAGTGCTTATTTATAGGCTATCCTGAAGAGACTATAGGTGGATTCTTTTATAGTTCTGAAGATAACAAATTATTTGTGTCGACAAACACTTCGTTTCTAGAGGAGCACTATATGAGGGAGTTCAAACCTCGAAGTAAGTTGTTACTCGAGGAGTTACTTGCTGGTTCAACTAGCGCACCATTATCAATAACAGTTGACAAACACATCGCATATTCGACATCTGAGCGTCAGATGCAAGTTTGTCAGAATGATCTGCCACGTAGACACAGTGAAAGGGTTGTACGACAACCCGATCGCTATATAGGAGTTGGAGGGGGCACAAGTCATAGCTTCCAATGAAGGTTTAGATGATCCATTGACCTATCATAGTGCAATGGATGATTATAATAAAGATGAATGGCTTAAAGCCATGAACCTTCGAGATGGAGCCTATGTACTCCAACTCAGTCTGGGAACTTGTAGACTAACCTGATGGGATAAAACCCATAGGTTGTAAGTGGATCTATAAGAGAAATATGGGAGCTGATGGGAAGGTACAGACCTTCAAGCTTAGGCTTGTGGCTAAGGGTTATTTCTAGAAAGGGAGAGTTGATTATGAGGAAACTTTCTCGCAGTAGCCATGCTCAAATCCATCAAGTAATCGGGTGAGAAAAAGAATATCATCGAGAGAAACCCTAAAATGCTCTCAACTTTCCTTTCCCCTCTCGGCGATTCCCGTCTTTTTTCGTCGTGAGCCTTAATCTCTTTTGGTCTTCTACCAAATCGATAACACTGTTCTACCTTCTTCTCTACCCTCTTTCTTTTGCTTCGGCTCTTTCCCTTTCTACTGTCGTTCCCTTTTTCCCCTTGTTTCCCATCCTTTTCGTCTATGTCTCCGTCAAATTTGCCTGTGGTGGGGCCGCGCCTCCCTGGTGTTGGCCGCAAGGCTATTAGGGTTGTTTCTCGTGACTCTTTGGCTTCTACAGCCCCGCCTCCTGTGGATATTGGTTTAGGTCGTTTGGATTATGTGAAGGGTCTTGCGAGCTCTTCTCCGGTCTGCTCGCCGGTGCCTGCGCATGTGACTAGTGCCAAGCCTTCTTTCTTTGCTGGTGTCATTCTTCCTGCTTCTGACTCTGTGTCCTGTGGTTTGGTTTCTGCATCTGATAGCCTTGTCTGTGGGGCTGGGTATGGCGTACCCTCTGGTTCTGTTAGCGCATTTTGTGGTTATGGTCCTGATGTTGACCGTAGTTTTGTTGGCTGTGGTTCTGGTCTAGGGGTTGACGGGGGTTCGGTTAGCTTTGGTTCTGGTCTTAGTGTTGACGGGGGATCTATTGGTTGGTCGAGTTTTAGTTGTTATGGTCTTGGCGCAACTTCTGGGTCTGTTAGTGTTGTTTGTGAGTCTAGACTCGGTGTTACAAGTGGCTCTACTGGCAGGTTGGGCTCTTGTGCAGTGGGTTTGGTGAATGATGGTTCTGTTTGTAGTGTTGGTGTTAACGTTATTGGTGTTGAGGGTGGCTCTGGTGGTGGGGGTCTTCCTGGTTCTGAAATTGTGAATTTGCCCGTTAACCCTTCTGTTGTGCTTCCAGTTTGTGAGACCTTGGCTGCTAATTCTGTTTCCATCGTGACTGGTTTGTGTGACTCTGTTAGTCGGGTTGCTGTGTCTGTTGCTTGTGAGGCTCCTGCTGCATTTGTCTTGAATTCTTATCTCCCTGTGAATGAGTTTGGTGATGCTGTTAATGATGGTTACTCTTTTGGTGATTCTAGGTCTGTGTCTTATGGTGGCTTAGTCTCGCCTTCTGGTTTTGATTCTGGGCTTGTTCCACTGGCTGCGAGTTTGAGTTCTTTAGTTGGTGGTGCTAGTGCCTCTGGGTTTGCTAAGGCTGATAGTGCTTGTGTGAATGTTCAATCTAATGCTTTTGGTCATACTGTTTTGTCTCCTGCAGTAGCTTTGGGGGGCAATGCTTCTGCTTGTCCTAAGAGTTATGCTTTTGCGTTGAATGCACCTAAAGTAGTTGATTCACTTGACTCGGCTTGTTTTTCCATCGCACTGCACTATGTTCAACCTAGTGTTATTGATGGTAAGGTTGTAGTGTTCCCTCATGCTGAGGTTATTGAAGAGGGTAGTGTGTATTGGCGGAGTACTTTGGTTGGTTACTTTGTGGGTAAAAGACTTCATTTTCAAACTGTCAACTCTATTGCACACAAGTTATGAGGGAGGCTTGGTTGCTAGAGGTTCTTACCTTGATAATGGCTTCTTTTTGTTTAGATTTGATAGCCTTAAAAAAGCTAGTGCGGTGTTGGACGGAGCCCCTTGGCATATGGCTAATAGACCGTTGGTTCTCAAACTTTGGCAACATGGCTTATCTTTGACCAAGGAGGACCTGTTCAAGGTTCCGGTCTGGGTTAGACTCTTTCATCTGCCTTTTGACTTATAGACGGCTAAAGGGATTAGTTGTGTGGCTAGTGCAGTTGGGAGACCTCTCAATGCTGACAATATTACCCTTTCTAGGATACGGCTCAGTTTCGCTCGAGTTTGTGTTGAGATTGATGCCTGAAACCCCCTTGTCGAGGAGATTGTTTTCCAATATCCTGATGGTACTAGGGTACCTATTAGGATTGAGTTTGAATGGGTTCCTGTGAAATGTACTACTTGTGAGGTTTTTGGCCATTCAGTGAATTCCTGCCCTAAAAAGGCTCCTGCTAAAGAGGTTAGCAAACCCTCTCAGTTCTGGATTCCCAAGCCATCTATTCCTTCTATGGATAAAGTTGTTACGGCTGACACTATTGAGGAGGGTGCCTGGATTCTGGTCTCTAAGAAGAAGAAAGGCAAGGGAGCGACTGTGACCACTTCTGTTAGCTCGAGCGGTGATGTGATTCAGGATGTTCCCACTAACAGGGTTCTTGTTTTGGGTGAGTGCTCTTCCAATAGGTTGGAATCGGCTTTGGTAACTCCTCATGTGGTTTCATCTGAGGCAGTTATTACGGAGGTAGAGGGTAAGGAGGAAGGTGAATGTTCCGTGCTTCTTCTCTTTTTGTCGAGGATCTTCCTAAGTCTGTTTTAGCTGAGTCTCCGCCTTATGAAACTTATGATTCGTCCACGCCCAATGATAACAGTTTGGCTAATAAGGTGATTGATTCTCAGGAGATCAGGAAATTGGTTTATGGTAATAAATCTAGAAAGGGTTCTGGTGGAAAGAGAAGTCAGAAACGACAGTCCCCGAGAGGGGGTCGACGGCACTGATTTGTTTGGGTTTGGCTCTACTCTTCTCTGTTTTAATGATTTTTGGTTGTTGGAACATTCGGGGTCTCAATGACCCAATTAAACAAGCTGATGTTAGGAGGTTTCTTCGTGATGAGAAGCTTTCTTTGTGTGGCTTAGTTGAAACCAAGGTAAAGGAGGTTAATTTTGTGAATGTCTCTCGTGCGATTAATCCTTCATGGAAGTTTTTTTGCCACTCTGATTTTCTTCCGTATGGCCGTATTTGGAGGTGTTGGAACCCTAGTGACATTGATGTTAGCATTATTCGCTCTTCATCTCAAGTTATTCATTGTAGTGTGTCTCATATTTCTGGGTTGTGGACTTGTGTAGTTTCGGTGGTTTATGGTGAGTGTGACTACAAGAAGCGTCGGGAGCTTTGGGCCGACTTGGTTTCTAGTGGTAGTGTTTTTTATGACTCTCCGTGGCTTGTTTTGGGAGACTTCAATGCTATTCGCTCTCCGTTTGAGCATTGTGGTGGCTCTGTGGCATGGCCGGCTTGGAAAGATGATTTGAGCTGCTGTTTGGGTCAGGCTGGTTTGAATGATCTTCAGTTCTATGTTGTAAGCTGAAGAGTGTTAAGATGGTCTTAAAGAAGTTTAATGTCGAGCATTTCCCTCAGATTCCGAGTAAGGTTTTGGAGATTAGGAGGGAGTTGGATAGAGTGCAGTGTGCTTTACAGGAGTGCCCCAGTGACCCTACTCTGTTAGCTAAAGAAGCTAGTCTTTCGTTACAGTATGGTGACATGTGTCGTGCTGAAGAAGGCTTCAATAGACAGAAATCTCGTGTTCAATGGCTAAATCTCGGGGATCAGAATACTAAATTCTTCTTTACTGTTATGAAGAGTTTTCACGGCCGTAGCAAGATTACTTCTATCACTAAGGAGGATGGGACCCGTATGGAGGATGATGTTTTGGTTAGAGATGAGATTGTATCTTTTTTTTGAGACCCTTTTGGGCCCCCAGCATAGTCAGCAGGATATTGATAGGGTTGCCCTTAGATCTGCAATTACTAGGCATGTGACAACTGAGTAGAGTGAGTCTCTTACCCGTGAGGTTTCTGATGAGGAGATTAAGGCTGTCTTATTCACGTTGAAGGACAATAAAGCTCCAGGCCCAGATGGTTTTAATTCGGGTTTCTTTAAGAAGTCTTGGAGTGTTGTGGGGGATGATGTCCTTTGTGCTATTCACTATTTCTTTTCCTCTGGGCGTCTCTTGAAGGTTAATGCTACTTCTATTGCTCCGATTCCTAAGATTCCCAACCCTTCCCAGGTTAAGGATTATCGGCCTATTTCTTGTTGCAACACTATTTACAAGTGTATTGCTAAGCTTATTGCGAATAGGATCAAGGTTATCATTCCTTTAGTGATTAGTCATAATCAATCTGCTTTTGTTGCTGGTAGGCGTATCAGTGACAATATTCTTTTGTGTTAGGAATTGGTTCGGAATTATCATCAGTTTGGTGGTTCCCCGATATGTGCTCTTAAGATTGACTTGATGAAAGCTTATGACATTGTTCGTTGGGACTTTTTGGTTGAGGTTCTGCGAACTGTTGGTTTTCCAAAGAGGATGGTGGGTTGGATTCAGGAGTGTATGACTTCTACTAGGTTTTATGTGTCTATTAATGGGGAGGTGCATGGTTTTTTCTCTAGGGGTCGCGGGTTTTGCGACAAGGTGATCCTATGTCTCCTTATCTCTTTGTCTTGGCTGTGGAAGTTCTGTCAGGCTTACTTCATAAAATGGCTCTTAATCAGGATTTCAAATTCCATGGGCGGTGTTCTAAGAACCGTCTCACTCATTTTTGCTTTGCGGATGACCTTATGATTTTCTGTAAAGCGGATGCCTCCTCGGTTTCCTTGATCAAGGATTGTCTCAGGCAGTTCAGTGGTTTATCAAGTTTAATCCCGAATCCTGCTAAAAGTCATTTCTTCTCCTCTGGTATATCTCCTACCCTTCAGGACCAGCTGCGTCATGTTCTGGGCTTCCAAGTAGGGATTCTGCCAGTGCGGTATCTGGGAGTCCCTTTGATTTCTACTAAACTCTGGGCCTCAAATTGTGCTTCTCTTGTGGATCGTATTGTTATGCGTGCTAAAAGTTGGAGTAGTAAGTTTCTCTCTTATGCGGGGCAGTTTCAGCTCATTAAATCTGTTTTATTCTCCATTCAAGTTTATTGGTCTTCTTTATTTATTCTTCCTAAGTCTGTTATTAGGAAGGTGAAGACGATTCTCCGTTCTTTCCTTTGGAATGGTAGTAAGCTCACCTCTTCTGGGGCGAGAGTGGCTTGGAGTAGAGTTTGTTTACCTCCCAAGGAGGGGAGTTGGGGAATAAGAGATTGGAATCTTGGAATAGAGCGGCTATTGTTAAGCATATTTGGTTCCTTTGTTCTGGCCAGGTTTCTTCTTGGTCGAATTGGGTTCAGTCTTATTTGTTGAGGGGGAGAAGTTTTTGGGAGGTGCCTTGCCCTACAGATTGCTCTTGGAGTTGGCGTAAGATTTTGGAGCTTCGTTCTTGGTCCCGGCGGCGGATGAGAGTTAGGATTGGGAATGGTGAGAAGACTTTATTGTGGTTTGATTTTTGGCATCCTATGGGTCCGATTGTGGATACGTTGGGTGAGAGAGTGATTTATGACTCTGGCTTGGATAAGATGGCTACAGTTGCTTCCATTATTTCTGATTCTTCCATTATTTCTGATTCTCTTGGCGATGGCCCCCATCTAGGTCTGCCGCCCTTGTTGATCTGGCTCGGGCCCTTCTTCCGAATCCTTCTAGCTTGAGGGAGGATGAGCTGGTTTGGGTGGATGATAGTAGAGGGAGATTTTCAGTGGATAGTGCCTGGAATGCTATGCGGTCAATGAGAACCTTGGTGCATTGGTTTCGAGTTGTTTGGTTCCGGAAGGCCATTCCCCGCCATTCCTTTTTGCTTTGGATATCTATTCATGGAGGCCTTTGTACTCAGGATAGTTTGATGAGGTTTGGTATCTCTGCTTGCTCGCGATGTATTCTCTGTGGTTGTTCTAGTGAGGATATTGATCATCTTTTCTTCCAGTGCTCCTTCTCTTCTAAGGTCTGGTCGACTGTGCTGGCTATGTGTGGGTTAGATTGGAGTTGCCGAGATTGGCTTCAGACTGTTGAGTGGATGTGTCAGTTTTCTGACGCCTCTTTGTGTCATCTTCTTGTTCGGCTGTCCTTTGCCGCGTCAGTTTACCATTTATGGAGGGAGAGGAATGCCCGCACTCATGATGCGCCTCTTCGGCCTGTTTCTGTCCTGCTTAGTGATATTGTTTTTGATGTTCGGATTCGTGCTAGCTTTTTACGGAAGGTGAATCCATCTTATGACAATAAATGGCTTCACCTATCCTGGCACTTGCCCGATGACATTTTCTGTTGATCTTCTTTTTCTTATAGCCTTTCGGCTTTTCTTCTAGGAGGGCATGTCCTCTCTAGTTGTCTGGGGTATGCCCCTTTGCTCATGTATAGTTTTCTTTTGGTTAATACACTTACTTTATCCAAAACAAATGCTCAAATCCATCCGTACTCTTATGTACATTGCCACATATTATGACTATGAAATTTGGAGAATGGACGTCACGACTGCATTCTTGAATGGAAATCTTGATGAGTGTACCTATATAGTACAACCAGATGGGTTCATAGCCTAAGGTCAATAGCAAAAGGTTTGCAAGCTACAAATGTCCATTTATGGACTCAAGCATCTCGATCTTAGAACATATATGATTTGATACCATGATCGAGCCTTATAATTTTGAGCAGAATGTTGATAAGCCTTGTGTATACAAGCGCGTCTTTGACGGGAAGGTGGTTTTTCTCATTTCATACGTCGATGATATTTTACTCATTAGAAATGATGTACAAATATTATTGGACGTGAAAACCAGGCTAGCTAACCAATTCCAAATGAAAGATTTGGGATAGATCAGTTATGTCCTTGGGACTTAGATTCTTCGGGATCGCAAGAAACGACTGTTAGCTATGTCTCAGGCATCCTATATAAACAAGATCCTTGTGCAATTTGGGATGTAAAATTCCAAGAAAGGCAATTTGGCTCATCGACATGGAATTTATTTGTCGAATGAACAGTCTCATAAGACACCTCAAGGAGTTGAGGAAATGAGACATGATGAAAACTTGCCTGGAGCAAAGCCAGAAAAACCCATAAGAGATTGTTATCCACGCAACTCCTGTGAACCACGCGGGAACAAAGCCCATGAAACCCACAAAAGATTGTTATGAGCGCCCAGGAAAGCATAACGAGGTTTGGAGATTAGAAACCCGTGAAGAACAAAGCCTCACGAACCCCTAATTACTTGAAATGCCACAAAGGACAACAACCCTTTTGATAAGTTTTTGAAGAGAATCCACCTTCCATGGTTAGCCATCACGACCTCACCACCAATGTGTCTGATGACAATATTAATTTTTTTTGGTTAAAACATTCATCCATTTCATTAATGAAAAGCTTGTTTAAATAATACAATGGAAACCCTAATTATAATATGTTAAAAAACCAGAAATAACCCTAGGTAATAATCCTTATTACAAATAAAATCTTGGGCCCCTAACATTTGGCCCACTCTAGAATAAACACCAATATTAAAACCTATGCCCCTAACAGTTGGTACACTTTAAAATAAACACTAATATTAACCCCCATCTAGGAGGTCTTCGCTTGTATATTTCCGACCCCTTCATTTTCAAATAACTTGAATGGATTATTAGGCTTCATCCTTGGATGCTTGGATCCATACTTCGAGGCTTATTTTCTTGATGCTCCTGTATCATATCATTCTCGAATCTTTAAGGTCAATCTGTAATGTCCAAACACTTTATCTCTAACCAAATCTGATTTGTCTTTCTGTTTCTTTTTTTTTTGTGCGCATGATTTGTGTTTTTTCACAGTCCATGTTTTTTCTTTCTTTTTTTTTTTTTTTGAAATTTTTGAATCCAACACATACAAGATGACAAAAGAAAAGAAAAAAAATTAACAGAAACAGGACTCAAGAGAAAAAAAATTAACAGAAACAAGACTTAAAGAAAAGAAAAAAAGTTAACAGAAACATGACTTAAAGAAAAGAAAAAAAGTTAACAGAAATATGACTCAAAGAAAAGGAAAAAATTAACAGAAACAAGACTCAAAGAAAAGAAAAAATTTGACAGAAACATGACTCAAAGAAAAGAAAAAAAATTAACAGAAACAAAACTCAAAGAAAAGAAAAAAATCATAAAAAATGAAGAAAAAAAATTAAAAAGACACAAACGATAAGATATAACCTGCTCTGCAACCAAAGCTCTGAATACCAACTGATGGAAACCTGACTGGAACAAAGCCAAGCAAACCCCTCCACGTGTTCTAAGCCCCAAGAACTGCGAATCTTGATTTTGTAAGAACAAAATCCTTCCAATATCAAGGCCAACCCTTAAGGAACCTTGCCCTTCAGAACCTTTCTTTATTTCTTTGGAGAATCATTAACAGCGATACAGCGCCACAACGCTTGCCACACGTTGATAAGCTTTTGTTCCGTAGAACCAAGGAAGAATCCACTCCCTCAAGATGACACAAGTCACTTTGTTTTGTAAAAAGATATATTATTAGTTGATTCTCAATTACAATGAATATTGCCTCTTTAAATAGGTGGCTAACCCTAATTCTACCCAAATATAATAAAATCCTAGTAAAATAAACCCAATAACATATAAAATACTTTAAAATTTCGTGCATGGGCTTTGTAATTGACCGACGTAAACCACACGTATAACGCAAGCGTACATATCGTTCAAGTAGTACAAAAATATCGATCCCACGAGGACTTAATTCCTACTGTTGTTATTAATTGTTGATACTATTTATTTACAGGTATCTAATTATAGGGAGAAGAGAATGATTGCTTTTGGTTGGTTGAATGTGAATTTGCTAATTAAAATAAAAACAGACTCAAAAGAAAATACTAAGGAAAATAAAAGAAAAGACTCAAAGATCTAGGGTTGTGACTCTACACAATATTGATATAAAGATGAATTGATTTTCTTATCTATGTGTAATAAATCAATTTGCTAACCTGGAACACGATGATATGCAAAAGCCTCTTCGATGGTCATACGCAAATACCCAGTATAACCTAATTGAACCATATGTCTATGTCAACCAAATTACCTGGATTCATTAAGATTAAGTTCCAATTGTGGCTACCCCCGCTCGACAGGTATATGTCTATCCTGTAAGGAAATCTTTTAAAGGATTATCTATCCTCAAGGAAGATCGTGGGCTATTGAATCTAAGGCTGAAACCTAAAATCCCTATGTCTAGTTCATTTTAAGTTTACCAAATCAATCTTATTGGTGATCAGACAACAAGAAGCATTAAGCTTAAGACTCAATAAACAAACTAAAGAATTACCCATAAAAAGAAAATCAATTATTAAGTGTGGATATTATTGTGTTTCATCACTTCCCTAGAATAAAAATAAAATGTTGTGGTTAGAGGATTCACATTTAATATTTCTTATCTATGAATCTCACTAATTATAAAATATAAATTATTTTTTGTTCTGCTTTATCAGGAATTAATAATATTAAACATTTAAAACCAGCCATATATGCGGTAATCCATTTAGTCCAATTACACCAGCCATATAGGCGGTAATTATCTGTCACATAAAGACCAGCCATATAGGCGGTAAAGTAATTTATATTTAACCCGACCATATAGGCGGTAATAAAGTCTGACATTAATTAATCCGGTTAAATTATAATTTATAAATGATAGTTAAGTGAGATTTACCTAGATAATTATATTAAAGGTTTCACCTTTTACCCCATCGGAAATTTAACTACAAAACATAAAAGAAAAAGAGAAGAAGAAGAAGAAGAACTACTATTATTAATGAAAATTAAAATACATAATTAAAAATATTATTTATATATACAAAACTAGATGCAATCCTCTAAAAACAGGGAAAGCTCCCAAGGAAAGCACAATAGAAATGAATGCTGAAGGCCTCAATTTATAGACAAATTCTGCGTCTGGAGTTGCGACGCCAACTTCCTTCTTGCGTCGCGACGCTGGCTCTGTTGACTTGGTCCACGCGACTTCACTTGTTGACTATTGACGTGTATTTCGTCGGCCCAATAGGATTTCGACATGTGGCACGCGGTAAGATTCGGTCCAATGACATCTTGACACGTGGCAGAAGATGATTCACCGATGATTCGGTCCATTCAGAAGGTGACACGTGTCACGCGGAGTGTCGGCACCATAGAATCACGACACGTGTCCAGGCGCATTTTAGCATGATCGATTCTGATAATGACACGTGTCACGGCGCACGTTAGCATCTGACGCATTTTAGCAAATTTTTTCTGATTGGTCCACGTGTCCGGTGCAAGTTAGCAGCGGCGCATGTTAGACGTCGCGACGCAGAAGGCTTGCGCGTCGCGACGCGGCCAAATTACAAAAATGCCCTTTTCATCATTTTTTCACTATTTTGGCCCCAAATTGCTTCCAATGCTTTCCAAACTTTATTTATCTGCAAAATAACAATAAAACACATCAAAACGTTCACAAAACCCGAGAAACTATACAAAATATTATGTTAAATGAGTGGGAAATAGTGATATAATTACCACTCATCACACCTCCAAACCTAACATTTTGCTAGTCCTCGAGCAAAACATAAAATATCACAAAAATAAAATTAACTAAGCCACTTTCGTAGGGATCACGGTTGCATTTAGCGTATGCAACAAGCCTTTAAACCCCTAGGTGTCCCTAGTGGACGAGTTGTAGTCTCGTGAAGGTTTACAGCAATGATACCCACAAACATTTTACAAAAGTAAAAAGGTAGTGAAACAAATGCACACAAAAGCAAAAAGAAAAGATAAGAAATATATAATAAAATCGTCCTCAGAGAATGTTCAGCATCAAAGTTAGAGGAACCTTCAAAATGCATATTCCAACTAAATTCCTTTCTTTTGAACAACATATCTAAATCAGACTCAAAGTGTGTGTGTGAATAGTCCAGTAAACAGCTTCGACTCTAAGTTGTCAACTTAGTGATTTCGTCTCAATTCTCAGTAGTTAATGGGTCAAACCAATCTGAGTATCTAAAATTGTTCTATCTACCACAATCAGCACAAGTGAGGTATGTGATTTTTCTGATTTTTTCTAATTTTTTTTTCTCTATTTTTTATTTATATACAATATCTTTCATCTATGTAACGAGCTTTGGGTCAGTGACTCCCAAACCAGTTGGCTTTAGGGCACCAGGTGTTAAGACACCCCTACGGACTTAATTACTCAGACTTCAGATATATATATATATATATATTTTACAACATCTTTGATCCATGTAGCGAGCTTTGGGCCAGTGACTCCCAAACCAGTTAGTTTTAGGACACTAGGTGTTAAAACACCCTTACAGACTTAATAACTCGGATCTCAGACGTTTTTTTTTTTATTTACATACCTCACATCACAAATAATTGTAGACGGAAACAGAAACTCAGTCAAACGGTCATTCACCAACCACCGATTATTTTAACTAGTCATTTTGTTAATTCCATATTATCTAACTGCTTTCGAGACTATTTTAAAAGTGTGCACGAGTCTGACCTAGATAAGAAATTCAAATTAGGGATAAAAGTGAAATTAGCATTTATCTTTTCCTAAAACTTTTTAGCTAAACAAACAATTAAATCATCGGACACACTTTTTTTTTTTGGTTTTTTCGATTTTAAAAACACACAACCATGTAAAATACGAAAAAATAAAATTACTGAAATCAAACACACGAAAAATTTTAACGGAATTTTTGAAAAAAATTTAAAAATAGACCCATACCCCCAAACCTAAACTTAGCATTGTCCCCAATACGTTACAAAATATAAATAAAAAGAAGGGAACAATAGTACCTGAGTTCAATCGTCGGCCTCCTCGTCATCGCTGTCCTCTGGTGGATCTGGAAACTGTGGAACAGTGATATGCAAGTCTCGCGCCATTTGTTGAAACGCCTGACCAATTGCAATATTATAATCAGTAAGATAGTTCACACGCTCCTCCAATCGATCCATTCATTCTGAATAAGAGCGAGGCGTGATGATCTTCGTTGTGGCTGAGGTGGTGTTGTTGTTGCTGTGCGGAAGAAGATGCTCCAGCTTGTGCTTGTCTCTCTGTGCGTAACTGCTGGATGATTCTGGATGTAATTGCTGATGTGGGTTGCGTCAATTCTTCTCGTGGCTCAACATGAATTCTAGCATGTGTGCAAAGTGATGAAATCAAATAACAGTAAAACAAGCTAGCCTGTGTTGACCTTGCAGCCCATGCGATATTTGTTGAGATTAGCTGCCCAACATCAATAGTAAGGCCCTCCAGAATGCAATATAACAAGATCATGCGTTCCTTTGTGACATAAGTAATGTGTGATCCTGGTAACAACGATCGGGTCACAAAATGGAACCACAAATTTGCTTCAGGTTTGAGTAGTCTCGAACTTATCTTCTGGTGTTCCCCATTGCTACTCAATACCCTAGCCGCATTAGGAACACACAATGTTTCTGTTAAATGTATAATATCAATCTCCTCCTTAACTGCAGAGTACTCATCAGCTTCCATATCAGGTAATCCATAGAATCTGTTAATTGTAGTAGGATCAAATTCTACATGTTGACCTCTAACCATTGCCACATACGCACGATGCTCATAAGCATTAGCGTAAAACTCCCGCACAATAGCTGCATAGGCTGGGTGAGGCTGCTGACAAAGCTTTCGCCAGTGCCGATCTGTGATAATCCTGTCAATATCTGGAAATAACCCTTGGTTGATATCAAATCCCCTCTCCATAATGTGGTGTTTTCGGGTTATTCCGTCCTCATATCTCTTCTCCGCAACGGCTGATACGAATTTAAAATCATCGAAAGTGGGTGCGGCAGAAGTCGATGCCCTGGATCTTTTCAGCGGCATTTTCACAGAATTTTCGGCAGAGTCTCCCCTAAAAACTCAGAATTTCCCACAATGCACCCTAAAACTATCAACACACAAATCCCAACTTCGCCCCCAAAACTATGAATCAATCCAATACACTTCCAACACTTCCAATGTCCAACAAATCAGATCCAACACTTCCAATTCCTCGCAAATTATCAAATTAATTTCTTCAAATTTTAATGTTAATAATTCAAAATTCAGACCTTCGTTTCCTCGTTTTGGGCTTGGCAGTGGCGGCTCTCGGTCGGATCTCGGTGGTGGTGTTTTGGTCACTGGTCTCTCTCTTGGTCTTCTGGTGGTGGTCTTTGATGGTTCGGCTGTATCTCGGCAGTGGGTGTCTCGGTAAGGGTGGTTCACGGCTGTGGTTGTTTCAGTGAAGATGGTGGCAAAGGCTCGGTGGCTGTTGGTGGCTCACGGCAGATCTTGGCTTCGGCAGTGGTAGATCTCGGCTTCGGGTCAGTTGGTCGTGGGTTGTGGTGGTAGTTTGAAATCTCGGTGAAAGCTCATCAGTGGTTCGGTTATGACTGATTTCGGCAGTGGGTGGCTCGGTAAGGGTGGTTCACCGCTGTGGTTGTTTCAGTGGAGGCTTGGTTTGGTCACTTGTCTCGGCAAGGGTGGTCGTGGCTCTCGGTGGGTACGGCCGGTGGATCTCTGTTTTTGGGCAGATCTCGGCTGGGTACAGCTCAGTTTCGGTTGCAGTAGTGTGAATCTTGATTTGATGGTGGCTCACTGCAGTGGCTGAGTTCGGTAGTGGTTCGGCGATGGTTGTGCAAGTACTGATTGGTGGTGCTGAGAGAAAATGGTGAAATATTGAAGGAGGAGGAGTGAGATCTGTGTGTGGTGGCTGCTGGTTTTTGACCTGTTACCGAACGCGTGTCGCGACACCAAATGCTTCTTGCGTCGCGACGCTCGTTTGTTGTTTTTTTTTTTTTTTTGCAAAACCAAGTCTTTCGACAGATACATCCACTAGGACGCGTCTCAAGAGCTGCCTCCTTACTCGGCCGTCTCTACTAGATTGACTTTATATCTTCGTGATTTTGTCAAAATTTTATTTTGTGAAAATCCCGCTTGCACTGTCTTGCTTTGTCCTGAAAAATTCCGTTTTTATTTTTCCTGCAAAACTAACACACAAAATTAAAAAGTTCACACAAAATATGAAAACAAATTACAACAAATTGCATGGGTTGCCTCCTTGCTAGCGCTAAATTTTTCGTCTTTAGCCAGACGTGACTGAAATCTATCTGTCAAAGAGGTTTCAGCGTCGTTTTGGATGTCCGATTAAAGATGATCCCATGAGCGTTGCTTTTGAAGGGTCTCTTCCAACGGTAAAGTGGCAAAAAGAATTTTGTCACATTCAGTGCTTGTGCCACCTTTTTAACCTTTATTGCTCCAGTGGTTCCTGAAAAGAAAGAAATAAAATCAGGAGGTCTCGTATGGTGCTTGACTTGGAATGGGAGTTCCATTCTGTCAAGCTTCTGGGTGATATCTTTGAATTGTACCCCCCAAAACAGTGATGTTTCATCTGAATTCCCTGGATCTTCAATAAGGTCAGACATTTGCTCCTCCATTTTCTCTGCTTCTTACTCCACCTTTTCTTCACAGATGTATTTTAAAATTTCTGTATTCAACTCTTCATCCGTCATCTGTGAAATGCATGTTCCATAAGTATCTGTCTGAGGATGTAAATATGTTTCTGACATTAGGTCTTCATCCTCTAATACGACTGGAATGGATGGTTCAGGTAGATCCTCATCAAACATCATGGTAAAGCATGCTCCAAGATCTTCATTTTGAGGATACAGAATTCCATCCTCAAGTGTTGATGCAGTTGGTACAAATAGCTCAGTTTCATCATCGTCAGAGTCAGAATAATAAAAATCAAATCGAAACTTTGCCGGTTCGGGCTCCTGAACTGATACCTCTGGTTGTTGATACTGCTCAGCCTCTTCCTTTGTTGAAGTGTCATTGTGAAATGATTGGTACTCGAAGGCTTCATCAGTGTCATTTGAAAATGGTCCATGAGGTATGTAGCTCTGGTTCTCTGTTGATTGCCTCATTTGATCTGTCATTCTCTGAATGAGTGCTGATTGTCTCTGAATACTTTCGAATTGATTTTGGCATGTTTCAAGCATTGTATCCAGCTTTTCATCTTGTTTCTTGAACCAATCTTTAAGCATGTCAACCATCTGATCTTCCTCTGATGGTTCTGGTTCTTGATGAAATCAAAGGTGGATGGTGGATAAGATGGAAAATGTGATGGTTATTCGTACCATGAAGGATTTTGATAGCTCTGCCACCCTGGATTATAGTTGTACTCGCAATGATCTCTCGAGTGGTTACCATTACATATGTCACATCTCCCCATTGTGTTCTGTTGAGCAAATGTAGTATTGCTTGATTCTGGAATCTAGTGATAGTCATTGGGCTGGACAACAGGCCTCAGAAAACCGGACTGTTGCTCCCAGATGTGGGGTGTATCTTCTTGTAAAGCACGTAATCTTTCAATCTCCCAATAATGTTCCATTTTTCAATCACCTGAAAACACAATAAAGAATAAAAATTACAGATAAAAATAAAGAAAATTAGATACAAGTAAATTAGATAGCTTCAAAATTAATAACTCAAGAAAAATAAGTCCCCGACAACGGCGCCAAAAACTTGACCGACGTAAACACACACACGTATAACGCAAGCGTACGTATCGTTCAAGTAGTATAAAAATATCGATCCCACGATGACTTAATTCCTACCGTTGTTATTAATTGTTGATACTATTTATTTACAGGTATCTAATTATAGGGAAAAGAGAATGATTGCTTTTGGTTGGTTGAATGTGAATTTGCTAATTAAAATAAAAACAGACTCAAAAGAAAATACTAAGGAAAATAAAATAAAAGACTCAAAGATCTAGGGTTGTGACTCCACACAATATTGATATAAAGATGAATTGATTTTCTTATCTATGTGTAATAAATCAATTTGCTAACCTGGAACACGATGATATGCAAAAGCCTCTTCCGATGGTCATACGCAAATACCCAGTATAACCCAATTGAACCATATGTCTATGTCAACCAAATTACCTGGATTCATTAAGATTAAGTTCCAATTGTGGCTACCCTCGCCCGACAGGTATATGTCTATCCTGTAAGGAAATCTTTTAAAGGGTTATCTATCATCAAGGAAGATCGTGGGCTATTGAATCTAAGGCTGAAACCTAAAATCCCTATGTCTAGTTCATTTTAAGTTTACCAAATCAATCTTATTGGTGATCAGACAACAAGAAGCATTAATCTTAAGACTCAATAAACAAACTAAAGAATTACCCATAAAAAGAAAATCAATTATTAAGTGTGGATATTATTGTGTTTCATCACTTCCCTAGAATAAAAATAAAATATTGTGGTTAGAGGATTCACATTTAATATTTCTTATCTAGGAATCTCACTTATTATAAAATATAAATTATTTTCTGTTCTACTTTATCAAGAATTAATAATGTTAAACATTTAAAACCAGCCATATAGGCGGTAATCCATTTAGTCCAATTACACCAGCCATATAGGCGGTAATTATCTATCACATAAAGACCAGCCATATAGGCGGTAAAGTAATTTATATTTAACCCGACCATATAGACGGTAATAAAGTCTGACATTAATTAATCCGGTTAAATTATAATTTATAAATTATAGTTAAGTGAGATTTACCTAGATAATTATATTAAAGGTTTCACCTTTTACCCCAGCGGAAATTTAACTACAAAACATAAAAGAAAAGAGAAGAAGAATAAGAACTACTATTATTACTGAAAATTAAAATACATAATTAAAAATATTATTTATATATACAAAACTAGATGCAATCCTCTAAAAACAGGGAAAAGCTCCCAAGGAAAGCACAGAGAAATGAATGATGAATGCCTCAATTTATAGGCAAATTCTACGTCTGGCGTCGCGACACCAACTTCCTTCTTGCGTCGCGACGCTGGCTCTGTTGACTTGGTCCACGCGGCTTGACTTGTTGACTATTGACGCGTATTTCATCAGCCCAATAGGATTTCGACACGTGGCACGTGGTAAGATTCGATCCAATGGCATCTTGACACGTGGCAGAAGATGATTCACCGATGATTCGGTCCATTCAGAAGGTGACACGTGTCACGCGGAGTGTCGGCACCATAGAATCACGACACATGTCAAGGCGCATTTTAGCATGATCGATTCTGATAATGACACGTGTCACGACGCACGTTAGCATCCGGCGCATTTTAGCAAATTTCTTCTGATTGGTCCACGTGTCCGGTGTAAGTTAGCAAGCGGCGCATGTTAGACGTCGCGACGCAGAAGGCTTGCGCGTCGGGACGCGGCCAAATTACAAAAATGCCATTTTCGTCCTTTTTCACTGTTTTGGCCCCAAATTGCTTCCAATGCTTTCCAAACTTTATTTATCTGCAAAATAACAATAAAATACATCAAAACGTTCACAAAACCCGAGAAACTATACAAAATATTATGTTAAATGAGTGGGAAATAATGATATAATTACCACTCATTAGTAATATAATTAAAGTTCAGCCCATCACTTAAACAACACATAACCTTAAAAATATAAAATATAAAAATTGTAGGGATATCTTGCGTCCTCGTTTTGACCAAGAAGAATTCCGAAATGGACTTTGAAGTAAGCTACATAGTTGTAGAGCTACGAGTTCTCTTTCCAATGCAACTTGAATCACCAAAATTGGACATCAGACGAGAAAGTTACGTCCAAATTACAAAGACTGCACAAATCCCACACTACTAGTGCACCATTCGGAAATAAAACCCAAAATAAATCAAGGCAGTCCATGCACGTCTAAAACCCATTTCATTCTTGATTTAGACATAATAAAGCTTTCATGTAAAGTCTCATGCATGGACCAAACTCCAGAACCCGAAGAATCTTCCAAATCCACCAAAATGGCCCAAATACACCAATCTGACCAAGCCATGCAATCAGCCACAACTTCAAGTTAACTTGGCCCAACAAACAGAGCTCATTCTGGATCACATCATTGGGTTCGAAAATATACAAGCGAAGGCCTCCTAGAGGGGGTTAATGATAGTGTTTATTTTAGAGTGTGCCAACTGTTAGGGGCCCAAGATTTTATTTGTAATAAGGATTATTACCTAGGGTTATTTCTGGTTTTTTAACATATTACAATTAGGGTTTCCATTGTACTATTTAAACAAGCTTTTCATTAATAAATTGGATGAATGTTTTAACCAAAAAAAATTAATATTGCCATCAGGCACATTGGTGGTGAGACCGTGATGGCTAACCATGGAAGGGTGGATTCTCTTCAAAAACTTATGAAAGGGGTTGCTATCCTTTGTGGCGTTTCAAACAATTAGGGGTTCGTGAGGCTTTGTTCTTCACAGGTTTCTAATCTCCAAACCTCGTTATTCTTTCCTGGGCGCTCATAACAATCGTTTGTGGGTTTCACGGGCTTTCTTCCCGCGTGGTTCACAGGAGTTGCGTGGATAAAAATCTTTTGTGGGTTTGTCTGGCTTTGCTCCAAGCAGGTTTTCTATCATTTGGTATCAGGAGCTCAGGGTTCAAAGGTCAAGATTTTCTCTATCTTTGTCGTTTTACGAAGTCTTCACATTCTTTTTTTTTTTGGGTCTCTTCTCATTTCATTTTTTTTATTATTATAAGTACTCGAGGAGAGGAATTCGTTAGTAGTTGGCCGCGTTCTGTCCGTGTAAGTTTCGAGTCTCAAAATCTCTTTCAAACAATAGTTACGAATTCTATCCAGTTTCAGTTCAGTTTGTGTTCTTGTTTTACTTTTGGTGTTTTTTTTTCCAGTTAGTTTCTTAGTGTTTCTTTGAATCTTTCATCATTATTGGTGTCTTTCAAGTAAGGGGTTGATTTATATACATACGCTGATGGACAAAAGGGTATTTATCTTTCGAACGAGATGCCTTATCAATAATAAAGTATGTAATATGATTATCAATATAGGGATTACCATTGATACCTCTTGATAGCACTACCCTTATGGAAAAATTGGGATTACCATTGATACCTCTTGATAGACCTTATAAGTGGATGAGTGATTTCGGAGAGTTCGAGGTTGCTAAGCAGGTTGTGGTAAATTTTGCAATTGGGAAGTATGTTGACCAAGTAGTTTGTGACGTGGTTCCTATGTGTCATACACATATTTTATTAGGTAAATCTTGGTATAAATTCAATAAAGTAGTTTATGATATGGATATGAATATGTACAAATATAGGTGTGGTGAAAAAATTATCAAGCTTGCCCCTTTAACCCTACAAGAGGTCTATAAGGAAGAGTGAAGAAAAGTGGGCTAAAAAGAAAAGTGTGATTGCTGAGTTTGGAATGTTACTGGGAGAGCTTCCAGAGTTGATAGAGAAAAAGACATTAGTAAAATGTGAAGTAGAGACGGATATAAACGCAGCCTTGAGTAATGAAATGAAACATGTTTATGTTTCAATAAATAAAAGTGAGGTGGTTGATGGTGTTGTTGATAGTGATGATATTGATGTGAGCGATAACATTAGTGATCATGATTTGGTTGTTCATGATGCCAATGAGGTGCTTGACGTTACTGTTAAGGGTGAATATCATATGGAGCAATCTGATGTTGGTTGTGAGGACATGAATTATGATGTGCAAAAAGTACATGTGGCCGAATATGTAGAGTGTGATCAGATCGTGGATGAGAGTGTTGATTGTTTGAGAAAGCGACATAGGCATGTTGAGTTTGTTTTAAATGAGATTTCAAATGTGAATCCAGGTGGGAGTCTCTTTGCTGTTGCAAGTGGAGTTAAGAATGAGAGTAGCAATGGAGAGATTGAGAGGGGGAAAATATTGACAAAAAGTCATTCATTCGCTTTATTGACTTTTGCTCACCTTAACCAATTTTTTCCATGTGATTTTCTTTTATTCCAGGATTCTTGTCTCATTGATTTTGTCATTTTTATCTATGACCCGGGTTCGGATTCGAGGTTGAATCCTTTTCAAGAGAGGAGAATGATGTGATCCAGAATGAGCTCTGTTTGTTGGGCTGAGTTAACTTGAAGTTGTGGCTGATTGCATTACTTGGTCAAATTGGTGTATTTGGGCCATTTTGGTGGATTTGGAAAATTCTTTTGGTTTTGGAGTATGGTCCATGCATGAGACTTTATATGAAAGCTTATTATGTCTAAATCAAGAATGAAATGGGTTTTGGACGTGCATGGGCTGCCTTGATTGATTTTGGGCTTTATTTCCGAATGGTGCACTAGTAGTGGCGGGATTTGTGCAGTCTTTGTATTTTGGCTGTAACTTTCTCTTCTGATGTTCGATTTTGGCGATTCAAGTTGAATTGGAAAGCAAACTCGTAGCTCTACAACTTTGTAGCTTACATCAAAGTCCAGTTCGGAATTCTTATTTGTCAAAACGAGGACGCAAGATATCCCTACAATTTTTATATTTTATATTTTTTAAGGTTATGTGTTGTTTAAGTGCTGAGCTAAACTTTAATTATATTCCCATGCACGAAATTTTAAAGTATTTTATATGTTATTGGGTTTATTTTACTAGGATTTTATTATATTTGGGGAGAATTAGGGTTAGCCACCTATTTAAAGGGCCAATATTCATTGTAATTGAGAATCAACTAATAATATATCTTTTTACAAAACAAAGTGACTTATGTCATCTTGAGGGAGTGGATTTTTCCTTGGTTCTACGGAACAAAAGCTTATCAACGTGTGGCAAGCGTTGTGGTGCTGTATCGCTGTTTAGGATTCTCCAAAGAAATAAAGAAAGGTTCTTAAGGGCAAGGTTCCTTAAGGGTTGGACTTGATCTTGGAAGGATTTTGTTCTTACAAAATCAAGATTCGCGGTTCTTGGGGCTTAGAACACGTGGAGGGGTTTGATTGGCTTTGTTCAAGGCAGGTTTCTATCAAGACATATCCCATATGCCTCAGCAGTTGGTAGTCTCATATATGTTATGTTATGCACGAGACCGGATATCTGCTTTACAGTGAGAGTAGTCAGTAGGTTTCAATCTAACCTAGGGTTAGATCATTAGGTGGCTGTGAAACAAATTCTCAAGTATCTTAGGAGAATGCGAAATTATATGCTTGTATATTCTGGTCAGGATATGATCCTCAGGGGGATATATTCTGGTCAGGCTAAAGTTTTTGATGGTCAACTAGATTGTCTAGGGTTACGTGACATGTCTCATTTACTCTAGTGAAAGTGGGGGATTTTTGGGATATATGCCTTAGAGCTTCATGTAATGTAAATGGAATTATATTTTATGAAATAAAAAAATACATTATTCATTTATCAAAGTGTTTGTTTAATATCGCATATTGTAAATTATCCGGTTCACCTAAATTACTCATGTGCTTTCAGATTTATTGTATGCATGTCAAACATAAGAGGATTTAAGTGTGAAGTTAGTAATCTAAAATAGTCCATAGAGAGCAAAAAAAAAAGCTGGTACTTTGTTTATGATTTATCTATAGCTGCGGTTCATTCTATAATTGTATGGCGACCTTAATCCGGGATCGTCCATGTGGAGACATGAGAATGGAGGCACCTTATATGATGTGATCATATAGGACTGGACCTAGATAAAAATGAGTTTCTAATAATATCCGTTAGATAAAGAAATTCATTTCAATCTACTAAATGGTCATATTTGGATTGAAAAAAATCTTGAGTGTACTATGAACTCCTGCATGACAGGCTATGTCTTTTGATATACAAAGGTGAGGTTGGTGTAGCAATCCCAACCAATAGCTACGTGCTTTGGGCACATGGTTTGATGTGTAGCTATGAACATTTTTACATAGATAGAGAGTTAACTCATTCTTGCGAGAAATAGATGAGTATCTTCCTTAAGGGTTGATTCGATACTTGGAAGATTAGAGCTCTAAAGTTTTCCTATTACGAATAGAAAGATTACATTCATAATGGTTATGAATGAATTATTCATTAGAGAATTAATGGTACTTAAGATAAAAATAATTAGAGGGGTATAACAGACATTATGACCTAGCTCTAATTATGAGATACTCGTGAGGGTCAATCTGTATGTAATAACTATAATGATGGACACCGACATGGTTCTACTTATATTATCTATATATGGCAACCAGAGTGCATCTTCAGATTTTTAGTGGAATAACCCGAAGTTAATAATTTAGAATATTTAATTAAGAGTATAATTAATATTTCGGGATTATTGTAGCTCGGAACCATAGGTCCTTTTGGTCCCCGTGCTAGCTCGATATACTGTAGCAGATTAAATATAATTGGATAGTCTAATTATATACTCACATATGTATAATATATATGATTAATATGATTAATAATATTATTTTTGTCACACTTGAAACTATATATTATTTAATATATAGTTTTACAATAAATGATTGTATGATAATTAATTATTATATGTTAAATTATATTATATAATTTAATAAAGGTTTATATTTTTGTATTTCCAAAAATAAGTTTTTGGAAACCTTTAGTTGGTTTTGGATGTTACACTTTTTAAAAGGTGATAGCATATTTATTTTTGTAACATTTTTTTTCATTAAGGAAATTAATAATTTTTTGTTACAAAATTTTGACAAAAATACAAGGTTGGCCGATTCTTGCTAAGGAGATAAGGGAAGGGTTTGTTTATTTTGGAAATAAAAACCCTATGTATATAAAGAAAATTAGATTTTATTTTTACCTAACATAAGCCATTCTAATCCTAGCCACCTTTCTTGTTCTTAGTATTCTCTCAAGAGATGAGAAAAGAAAAAGGAAGAATAAAGAAAAACCAAAAGCAAAACTTGTGTGACTTTTTATTCTCTAAAGAGTTTAGAGATTTGTTTGTGAGTATAGCCCACTCTATTTTTTCTGTTGGTAACGAGATATAGCACAGAAGGTGATGTGATCCAGAATGAGCTCTGTTTGTTGGGCCAAGTTAACTTGAAGTTGTGGCTGATTGCATGGCTTGGTCAAATTGGTGTATTTGGGCCATTTTGGTGGATTTGGAAGATTCCTTGGGTTCTGGAGTTTGGTCCATGCATGAGACATTATGTGAAGGATTTATTATGTCTAAAGCAATATTGGAATGGGTCTAGGACGTGCATGGGCTGCCTTGATTGATTTTGGGCTTTATTTTCGAATGGTGCATTAGCAGTGGCGGGATTTACGCAGTCTTCGTATTTTGGACATAACTTTCTTGTCCGATGTCCGATTTTGGTGATTCAAGTTGCATTGAAAAAAGAACTCGTAGCTCTACAACTTTGAAGTTTTCATCAAAGTCCAGTTCGGATTTCTTCATGGTCTAAATGAGGACGCAATGTATCCCTATAGTTTTTATATTTTATATTTTTTTAAGTTATGTGTTGTTTAAGTGTTGGGCTGAACATTAATTAAATTAAAAAGCCCATGGACGAAATTTTCAAGTAATTTATTAGGGTTTTATTATATTTTGGTAGAATTAGGGTTAGCCACCTATTTAAAGGGGCATTATTCATTGTAATGAATAATTAACCAATAATATATCTTTTTACAAAACAAATTGACTTGTGTCATCTTGAGGGAGTGGATTATTCCTTGGTTTTACGGAACAAAAGCTTATCAACGTGTGGCAAGCGTTGTGGCGCTGTATCGCTGTTCAGGATTCTCCAAAGAAATAAAGAAAGGTTTTTAAGGGCAATGTTCCTTAAGGGTTTGACTTGATCTTGGAAGGATTTTGTTCTTACAAAATCAAGATTCGCGGTTCTTGGGGCATAGAACACGTGGAGAGGTTTGCTTGGCTTTGTTCCAGGCAGGTTTTTATCATTTGGTATCAGAGCTCAGGGTTCCAAGGTCAAGATTTTCTCTATTTTTATCGTTTTATGGAGTCTTTATATTTCTTTTTTTTTTCGTCTCTTATAGTTTCAATTTTTTCTTTGTGTTTTTCTTGTTTATGACTGCATCTTGGATGTTATTATAATGTTCTTTCATGGTAATAGCCTTTAGGATTCAATTCTTGGAGTTTTGAGTCAATTCGAGTCGAAATTGTATGTAATTTTCGGATCAGTTTGGTCAGAATTTTTCAGCCGCGCGCACTGAATTTAAAACGGCTGTAACTTTTGATCTATAAAGAGTTACGAGACCCATAATTTATCAATTTATAAATAATCGAGGAGACGAATTCATTAGTCACTGGACGCATGCAGTCCGCTTAAGTTTCGAGTCTCAAAATCTCTTTCAAAGTTACGAATTCTGTCCAGTTTCAGTTCAGTTTGTCTTCTTATTTACTTTTGGTTTTTTTTAGTCAGTTTCTTTGTGTTTGTTTTCATATTTTCTTAGTGATTCTTTGAGTCTTTCCTCATTATTGGCGTCTTTCCAGCAATGGTTGATTTATATAAATAATTTGATGGATAAAAGGGTATTTATCTTTCGCACGAGATGCTCTATCAATAGTAAAGTGTGTAGTATGATTATTAATAGAGGGAATCACATAAATTTAGCTAGCACTACCCTTGTGGAGAAATTGGGATTACCATTGATACATCTTGATAGACCTTATAAGTGGATGAGTGATTTTGGAGAGTTCGAGGTTGCTAAGCAGGTTGTGGTAAATTTTGCAATTGGGTAGTATGTTGACCAAGTAGTTTGTGACGTGGTTCCTATATGTCATACACATATTTTATTGGGTAAGCCTTGGTATAAATTCAATAAAGTAGTTTATGATATGGATAGGAATATGTACAAATTTAGGTATGGTGGAAAAATTATCAAGCTTGCTCCTTTAACCCTACAAGAGGTCTATGAGGACGAGTTGTACATGCAGAGGAGTGAAGAAGATGGGCTAAAAAGAAAAGTGCGATTGCTTTTGGAATGTTACTAGGAGATCTTCCAGAGTTGATAGAGAAAAAGACATTAATAAAATGTGAAGTAGAGAAGGATATAAACGTAGCCTTGAGTAATGAAATAAAACATGTTGATGTTTCAATAAATAAGATTGAGGTGGTTCATGTGTGTTGATGATAGTGATGATATTGATGTGAGCGATAACATTAGTGATCATGATTTGGTTGTTCATGATTCCAATGAGGTGCTTGACGTTACTGTTAAAAGTGACTATCATATGGAGCAATCTGATGTTGGTTGTGAGGACATGAGTTATGGTGTGCAAAAAGTACATGTGGCTGAATATGTAGAGTGTGGTCAGATCGTGGATGAGAGTGTTGATTGTTTGAGAAAGCGACATTGGCATGTTGAGTTTGTTTTAAATGAGATTTCAAATGTGAATCCATGTGGGAATCTCTTTGCTGTTGCAAGTGGCGTTAAGAATGAGAGTAGCAATGGAGAGATTGAGAGTGGAAAAGTATTGCCAAAAAGTCATTCATTCACCTTATTGACTTTTGCTCACCTTAACCATTTTTTTTCCATGTGATTTTCTTTTATTCCAGGATTCTCGTCCCATTGATCTTGTCATTTTTATCTATGACCCGGGTTCGGATTCGAGGTCGAATCCTTTTCAAGAGAGGGAGAATGATGTGATCCAGAATGAGCTCTGTTTGTTGGGCCAAGTTAACTTGAAGTTGTGGTTGATTGCATGGCTTGGTCAAATTGGTGTATTTGGGCCATTTTGGTGGATTTGGAAGATTCCTTGGGTTCTGGAGTTTGGTCCATGCATGAGACATTATGTTAAGGATTTATTATGTCTAAAGCAATATTGGAATGGGTTTAGGACGTGCATGGGCTGCCTTGATTGATTTTGGGCTTTATTTCCGAATGGTGCATTAGCAGTGGCGGGATTTACGCAGTCTTCGTATTTTGGACATAACTTTCTCGTCCGATGTCCGATTTTGGTGATTCAAGTTGCATTGAAAAGAGAACTCGTAGCTCTACAACTTTGAAGTTAATGATGTAGTCCAGAATGAGCTCTGTTTGTTGGGCCAAGTTAAATTGAAGTTGTGGCTGATTGCATGGCTTGGTCAAATTGGTGTATTTGGGCCATTTTGGTTGATTTGGAAGATTCCTAGGGTTCTGGAGTTTTTTCCATGCATGAGACATTATGTGAAGGATTTATTATGTCTAAAGCAATATTGGAATGGGTCTAGGACGTGCATGGGCTGCCTTGATTGATTTTAGGCTTTATTTCCGAATGGTGCATTAGCAGTGGCGGGATTTACGCAGTCTTCGTATTTTGGACATAACTTTCTCGTCCGATGTCCGATTTTGGTGATTCAAGTTGCATTGAAAAGAGAACTTGTAGCTCTACAACTTTGAATTTTTCAACAAAGTCCAGTTCGGATTCCTTCATGGTCTAAATGAGGACGCAATGTATCCCTATAGTTTTTATATTTTATATTTTTTTAAGTTATATGTTGTTTAAGTGTTGGGCTGAACATTAATTAAATTAAAAAGCCCATGGACGAAATTTTCAAGTATTTTATTAGGGTTTTATTACATTTTGGCAGAATTAGGGTTAGCCACTTATTTAAAGGGGCATTATTCATTGTAATGAATAATTAACCAATAATATATCTTTTTACAAAACAAATTGACTTGTGTCATCTTGAGGGAGTGGATTATTCCTTGGTTTTATGGAACAAAAGCTTATCAACGTGTGGCAAGCGTTGTGGCGCTGTATCGCTGTTCAAGATTCTCCAAAGAAATAAAGAAAGGTTTTTAAGGGCAATGTTCCTTAAGGGTTGGACTTGATCTTGGAAGGATTTTGTTCTTACAAAATCAAGATTCGCGGTTCTTGGGACATAGAACACGTGGAGAGGTTTGCTTGGCTTTGTTCCAGGCAGGTTTTTATCAGAAGGTTATTTGGTGTTGAACAAAATTCTTCATCTTCTCTTTCTCAGTACATCACATGGCAGTGAGTAATTTTCTACTCACTGCTGCATATTATTATGTTTAACGGGACTCGGTTCGAATTGTTATTAATCTAAAAATATTGGGGAATATTTAAGGGTATTTTAAGACTATATTGGGGCTGTTTTTAACTGAAAAATCAGACCTGAAACACAGTGGCAGTTCACGTATAAAGAGGATGATTGGGGCAGTGACTTGGGAGCGATTTTGGGTCCAAAACATTCTAGATCTGAACCGCTATTTCGGAGCTAAATTTTTTTTCAAAACATAAGCAAAATTTCAGTGAAATAGCGGTAACATTCAGCTGCTAAAGTGGAAGGACATAAAAAAAATTTCAAGTCTAATCCCGTTTGCCTAACGTGTTTCCGTTGTACTAGGAAATCGATTCCTAAAATTGGCATCAAGAGAGAGGTTTAAAAGTATTATTAGACCTTCTATTTTTCAGTTAATGTTATTGTTTTTATTTATATATATGAGATATAAATGATTATATGCATGTTTAGTTGAGTAGGCATAAAATAATATTCATGAGATGAATGGTTATTGTTGATTCATATGATGAATATTTTTTTCATTGATCGTAAATTTTTCCGGCTCTTATTTTTACTTTGGTTTTGGTTTTGGGATGTAAGGCCATAAGGCCAATTTTTACAAATGTTGTAATTTAAATTTCCTATGTAAAATTTCATTTTTGTAATTTTGAGTACCAAAATCGCAAAAGAAGCCAACACTACCATAGAGTAAGATTTGAAGACCAAGGGATGCCTTGGGAATTTTATGTACTAATTAGATCAGTAAAAGAAAAATAAGAGTCCGATCAATGCAAATTTATTTTTTATGTTATATATATGTTTAATTCGAAATGTTTGAATAACATGTCATATAGCTTATGGTGCCTTGATGAGTGGTAAATGTATCATTATTTCCCACTCATTTGACCTAATATTTTGTGCAGTTTCTTGAGTTTTGTGAATATTTTAATGTGTTTTGTGTTATTTTGTAGATAAATAAAGTTTCAGGACATACTGGTGGTGATTTGGACCCAAAATAGTGAAAAAGGACACAAAGGGCAAAATGGTAATTTGGCGTATTGCGACGCGCTGCCCGTGTCGCGACGCCTAACGTGCGCCGCACCATTCTAACATGCGCCAGAGACATGTGTCAGAATCTGAGAAGTTTGACTTTGCTAACGTGCGCCGTGCCACGTGTCAACATCACAGCCCATCTGCTAACGTGCGCCGTGCCATATGTCATCATCATATGGTGCCGATAATCACCATCGTCACGGGTCGCCACGTGTCACCCCACGTGTCAACATAATAAGGTAACTTCCCCCTGCTAGGGTGAAAGGTAAATATTTTATTACTGCTATTTAGATTAATCTCCCTTAATTATAATATATTCACTACTTAAAATTGACTTAACAAGGATACCGCTATATTGGTCGGTTGGTAATCGATTATAAACTGGTTTTAATTTGACTAAGCAAGGATACCGCCTGGTTGGTCGGTTGGTAATTTACCGCCTATATGGCTGGTTTATGGATAAATATTGATACCGCCTTTATGGCAGGTCGGACTTAATTTGACTTAATCAGGTTACCGCCTATATGGCTGGTTGGTAATGTTATCATAAGTTAATATATTATACTAAGGGAGATATCTAAAATATTAGTGGTAAAAGTAGATCCTTTAACCATAGCATTTTATTTTATTGTAAATTTACTTTTCAGCATTTTACTTTACCGCATTTACTTTTCAGCATTTTACTTTATGTCTTTTATTTTTAAGTTTTTACTAACCCTAGTTATGTGTCGTAACTAAGTTAGTTATCTAGGGTTGTGATGAATTCCAATATCACCGGTTTATAAGGGGTTATTTTATAGTTTGGGTAATTTAAAGGTTGACTTATTAAGTCTTAAGCTTAATACGTCTTGGTAACTGGCCACTAATACGATTGGTCTGGTAAATCTAAAATAAACTTCACAAATGAATTTTAGGTTTCAGCCTTAGACTTAATAGCCCACGATCTTCCTTGAAGATAGATAACCATTTAATAAATTTCCTTACAATATAGACATATACCTGTCGGGCGGGGGTAACCATAATTGGAACTTAATCTTAATGAATCCAGGTAATTTGGTTGACATAGACATATGGTTCAATTGGGTTATACTGGGTATTTGCATCTGACCATCGACATAGGTTTTTGCATAATTTCGTGTTCCAGGTTAGTAAACTGATATATTACACAAACATGAAATAACCACTTCATCTTTTAAAAGATATTGGAAAGATTCACAACCCTGGATAGTTTCTTAATATTTAATTTTATTTAATTTAATTTTGAGTAATTTTATTTACTTGTTTTTAAGTTTAAAATCATCACCATTTCAAATCAATCAATCAACCTGTTAGATACTAGTAATCATTTGACCTCATAAAATTAATAGATTAGGTATTAAGTCATCGTGGGATCGATACTTTTATACTACTTGAACGATACGTGCGCTTGCGTTATACACGTGTGATTACGCACCGGTCAAGTTTTTGGCGCCGTTGTCGGGGACTTATTTATCTTTCACTATTAGTTTTGAGGTTAGATACCTTACTTGTATCAAATTTTCTATTTGCTTATTATTTCTGTTTTCTTGTGTTTCAAGTTCTCAGACACTACATGAGATGAACCAGAAGCTTTGAACTCCGACCGCTTGACTCAGAAATTGAAAGAACCATCAGACAGTTGAGAAGGGAAATGTGTGAAGGCCAATAAGCTTTAGTCAACATGGAACCTGAACCTCTGGAAGTTGCACCACCAATACTCATTCGAGACAGAACCATTCCGGTGGTTGACGGCTTCATTTCATGTATTGTACTTCCACCCTTACCAGTAAATACGTGTGACATCAAAACATGCATTCAGATGATTCAGCAGTCAGTTCAATTTAGGGGGAATGCAACTGAAGATCCTAATGCCCACATCAGCAACTTCCTGGAAGTTTGCGGCACTTTCAATTACAACCGATGAGCTGAAGAAGCAATTAGACTGCGGGTTTTTTCATATTCCTTGAAAGACAGAGCAAAAGCTTGGCTACATTCACTACCAGCTGGTTCCATCACAACTTGGAACACTCTAGCCACCAAATTCCTTGCAAAGTATTTTTCACCAACCAGAACAGCAAAACTGAGGAATGACATCACATCCTTTGTACAACATGACTCGGAAACTCTCTATGAAGCCTGGGAAAGGTACAAAGATTTGCTCCGGAAATGTCCTCACCATGAGATTCCAAAATGGCTTCAAGTCCAAACTTTCTATAATGGACTTTCTGGACTGATGAGAACCACAATTGATGCTGCTGCTGGATGAGCTTTGATGGCAAAAGAAGAAGATCAAGCCTGAGACTTAATCGAAGAAATGGCCAACAACAATTCCTTGTGGCCAACAGAAATGAGCATGATTAAAAGAATTGCTGGAATTTATGAAGTTGGAGCTAACTCAGCAGTCAATGCCAAGCTGGATCAAATATGCAAATTCATGGAGACTCTCAGCACTGAATCCACAAGTTCACCATATGGAGGAGCACCATAACCAAACCAACTTGAAGAGACGGAATTATGTCAACAATTTCAACAGACAGGGGAACAATCCATATTCCAACACCTACAACCGAGGGTGGAGGAATCATCCCAATTTCTCATGGAGTAACAAATCAGGGCAAAATAACTATCCACCACCAGGATTCCAACAACAACAGAACAAAGGCCAGGAGCGGGCAAATGAACCAGGAATAGCGGAAGTGATGACTCAATTAAAAAAAATATGATGCTATGTTTCAGAGCCAATCTGCCTCTATCAAAGCACTGGAGAATCAAATTGGACAACTAGCTAATGTTCAGAGTTACAGACTGTCAGAGAATCTTCCCAGAAACACAAAACCAAATCCAAGGAACATGGGGAAAGAGCAATGTCATGTCATCATATTAAAAAGTGGTACTGAGATCAACAAAGATGTTCGAGTCAAGGCAACTACTGAGGAAGTTCCTAAAGAAAGCAGTGAAGCAGTTCCACAGATGGAGGAAAAAGAAGCAAAGGAAAAAGACCAAATCACTCCACCTCCACATTTTCCACATCGTCTTCAGAAAAACAAACTGGACAAGCAGTTTGCTCGATTCTTGGAGATTTTCAAAAAGCTGCACATCAACATCTCATTTGTAGAAGCCTTGGAACAAATGTCCAGTTATGTCAAATTCATGAAAGACATTCTTTCACGAAAACGGAGATTGGGAGAATATTAGACAATAGCATTATCAGAAGAATACAGCGCTATCATTCAGAGGAAGCTTCCCCCAAAATTGAAAATCTTGGCAGTTTTACCATTCCTTGCATCATAGGAGAGCATAACTTTGGTAGGGCTTTGTGTGATCTAGGTGCAAGTGTTAACTTGATGCCTTTTTCTATTTTCAGAAAATTACAGATTGGAGAAACAATGCCCACCTCAGTCTCTCTACAACTTGCTGATAGAACGCTCATATTTCCGAGAGCTGTAGTTGAAGATGTGCTGGTCAAGGTTGACAAATTTATTTTCCAGCAGATTTTATTATCCTTGATATGGAGGAAGACGTAGACGTGTCAATCATCCTCAGGAGATCGTTCTTGGCTACAGGTCGAACCATTATTGATGTACAAAAAGGAGAATTAACCATGAGGGTACAAGACCAAGAAGTAACATTCAATGTTTTCAAGGCCATGAATTTCCCGGATGATGAAAAGAAGGAGGAATGTTTCAGACTTGATGTGATACATAGTACCATCCAGAACTCCAATGCAATGTAAAGTTCTACATGTCAATTGTCAGTGGAGCTTGAAGATAAAGCGTTTTGCGTACTGAAGAAGCCTATTCTTGCACTACAAGTAACATAAGTGAACAGTTCCACCAACTCAAAGAATTGGAGGAATTTCACATACAGCCTTTTGAGAATGCCAAATTATACAAAGAAAAGGCCAAGGAGAGACATGATGAGAAGTTAGTGCGCATACAACTGAAACCAGGGCAGAAGGTACTGTTAAGCAAATCAAGGGTGAAACTCTTCTCATGGAAGCCAAAATCACGGTGGTCAGGTCCATTCCTAACCACCAAGGTTTTACCAGATAGATATGTTGAGCTACATGATCCCTACTCCAACAAAACATTCAAGGTTAAAAACAAGCGTGTCAAGTACTACTGGGGAGAATCATTTGAGCGACAAAAAGAAAGTGTCACACTTTCAGATCCAGCCTAACGTTCGAGAAGTCACGTCTACCTGACGACGTTAAACTTAGCACTCGCAGGGAGGCAACACATGCAATTTGTGTATATATTGTGATTTGGCGTGCTTTCATTTTGTGTGTTTAGTTTTTACAGGTTAAGTCATTTCAGGATAGAAGAAGTTCTTGCAAATCTTCACAAGCAATTTCATTTTCTCCCTCAAAAATCTCTGATGAAAGTTTACAAAACTCGCTTGGAACGGATGAGACTACTGATGATCAAAGGTATTCCTACTGATATTCGTAGGATTATTGAAGCACGGGTCTGATTGGCAGGTGAGTCTTCTGACTCTTTTATTTCACATTTGTCTGGTTTAGGCAGAAGCACCTATGCTAAAAAAAGAAGAGCTAAAAGATTGGGTGTGTGTTATAAATGTGCTCGCATGACATGTAATACCTGTTGTCGTTCTTTAGGAATAGTGTCTGATAACCGCGAAGATAAGATTAAATTCATTAGGGATGGCTTGAGTAAGGAGTCTTTTGATGACATATCTAAGACTCTTGAGACGCATCCTAATGGATATGTAAATCATGAAATTCGCGTGTTATATACACAATTCTTAAAAGAAAAACAACAGTTAAGTCTCGGGAATCTGACTCTAAAAGACCCTGTTTGCCAATTTATAAGAAAATTGGATGGGAAGATTGTCCATGACGCATAGACGTCATTCAAGCCGTTACATTATTGTAAATATTATATCTCTTTGTATTTTCCTAATAATTGTGATTTGTTTTGTTGTTTACTTTTATTTTCTCCGACAGGATCCAGACCTTTTTGACTATCACGATTTATTTTACTATTTAACTAATAATTGTCATTTGGCAGGTACTAGTGCTATTATTTTTACTCACCCTTTTCAGGTGTTATAAATTCAATTCATCATTGCACTTTTGAAGGCATCCAGATAAAAATAGAAGCCACTTCAAGAAGACGAGTTGAAAACATCTGTGTGTTTTGCGGTACTAGTGTTGGTACCAAGCCACAATACGTAGCAGCAGCACATGAATTGGGACGAGTCATAGCTGAGAAGAATATGCACCTAGTATATGGCGGAGGCAGTCTTGGACTAATGAGGATAGTTTCAAAGGCTGTACAGGATGGAGGCAGTCAAATTCTGGGAATCATCCCAAAACCCTTGGCAGAGGTAGATCTTATAGGATCATAAAACGGAGAAGAACTGATCGTGCCAGGTATGTCTGAAGGACTGGTGGAAATGATTAACCTTGCTGATGCTTTTATTGCTTTGCCATGTGGTTTGGGTACGTTGGAGGAGATTTTTACAGTGCTATCTTGGGCGAACTTGAACATATACCAGAAACCAATTAGATTATTCAACGCATAAGGATTTTATGATTTTCTTTGTGTATTTCTTGTGATGCTCGGAGAAATGGGTTCTTATCAAAACCTTTAAAGGAACTCATCTTCACTGCCAGAACTGCCCAGGATTTAATTGACCAAATCTTAGCCTATGAACCACAAATTGACCCTATTATTTCCAAGATAAAATGGTCCGATGATGATCGTGTTAGACAATTATGACCCATAGCGTCACTATTTGTAAAAGACTTGTGGTTTTTGTACAATTAATTATGTAGCAATGGAAATTGCATTTTATCATTTTGTAATTTGATTACTTAAATATATAAATGATAAAAGTCCATATGATTAGTTCCGGATTATAAGATATGAGACAATATCAATCCATAAAGGTTTAATCATTAAATATCCCTAGTCGTAGTATTATCGAGATTGGACATCGATAATGCGGAATAGACTAGTATTGCACTTGTGCGTGTTATGGAAGCGTAACGGCATAGTTCTCATATATTTAAGTATTGGATACTTATGCAAGTGTGATATGAGGTTGTGTGTTTATCGATGGTACGGAAACAGCTTCGCTATGGATAGACCCCGTGGAATCCCATTGGTAGTATGACTATGTGTCTATGGGAGTCCGTATCAGGGTAGGTGTATTTGGTCTCAACCTGAGACTACATCGCTAGTACATCGCTAGTAATCTGATATATGCTTTGTACGGGGCAGACACTATTCCAGCCCCGGGCCTTGCATGTGACATCTGATACTGGATCACAATACGTAAATACTATGTATACTACGTCTGATACAGATTATATATTCCATTAAGAATATTTCTGGAGAATTGGGTAGGCACGATGCTTTGCTAGAAGCCAACAATGTCTCGTAAATCGGTAAAAACGTAGTACGAGATACGTACGTGTTCGGATAGTCCGATAACCGGATTTACTGCCAACATATCCAGGGATCTCTTGGGTCGCTTCCCGAAGATTCACCGATGATGTATGATTCGAACATAATTAATCTTGATTAATTACGGAGAGAGATTTTATCTAGGATAAAATACTATTTGAAGAGAGAGAAAGATTAATTTGGAATTAATCGATAAAATAATATATTGGATATATTAAACAAAATTAGATTTCGACACGGAATTAAATTAGATTTTAATTCGGCAAACGAATTAATTTAGAATTAATTCGCGAGCGACGTGAATAATAATTTTGCTTGGCATTATTATTTAATTAAATTTGATTTAATTACGCGCAACGGAAAATTCGTTAATTCGGAATTGGCGAACCCGAGCCCGGGAGTGTTTGCGGGCCCACTTGGATTTCGAATCAAGTGGGGCCCACATGTCACATCACTAGTCACATCACTTGTCACTTTGAGTGATGGGTTTTGGTGAGAACGACTTTAACTTGTTTTACACTCCAAGTTAAAGTGACATGATTGACTTATTACCAAATATTTGGTAAATATTTAATTTTATTTTTGAAATCAAATACATAAAAGAGAACAAGTCAAACACTCCTCACTCTCTCACCACACTCACGCCCATTGCAAGAATTTTACTCTCTCCATTTTCTTTTCACTTGGCCGAAAGTTCAAGGAAGAAGAAAGGTGTTTTTGTTGCAAAAATTACCAAGAGCTAGCACTCTAGAGGAATCATCACAAGGTGATAGGGAAACCAATCTAAGAGCTTGGAATCCATTCAAAAGCTTGGAGCTTCTTCATCATCAACAAATTGGGACCTTGGCCGAATCTTGGAGAGCTTCAACAAGGAGAAATTTTTGTTATCAACACTTCCATAATCCGTTCATTGTAAGTATGATTCTGCCATACTTCTTTATTGTATTCACATTATTTTCATTGCTTGAATGATCTTGGGACTATAGTATAAACCAACAATGGTATCATTGAGCCTAATTTGAGCATGAAAAATGTTAGGGTTTTTATGCTAAAATTTTGGGTAAAAATGATTTGAGCATGATTTGATAAAATTGATTGATTGAGTATGCTTGAATGATGATAACATAGTGTTATGCATGATCAATTTCATGAAAAATGAATTGGATTATTTTTCCCCAAATTATTGGCTTGGCCGAATGCATGATGAAACCCTAAGTCATGGTATTTTTTGTTCTTTTGATCATTGGATGAGCTTAAAGACTTGGGAAATGTTGATTTGTAATTCAATCGGATTGAAAACGAAATCGAATAAAAAACCCCTATGAATGCCGTGAGCTATATAGCATGGAATGGGATGATTTTTTGTTTCAAAATGTTGGACATGTGTTGAACAAATTAATGCATGATTAATGGATTAGATTAGTATTTTGGAAATGTTAATTTAAAAAGATTAATCATGGCTAAACACTTTAATTAATTAAATTATGAAATTTGGAATTTTGAATTTAATTAGTTAGGCTTAATTTAGAATTGGGCTTTATATTTTGTATTTGGGCCTTATGGACTTGGTTGGGCCAAGTTAGTTTGGGTCAATTGGATTGGATCCAAATTGGGCCTAAACCATTACATAAAGTCCAAATATAACTAATGGCTTTTTTATGTTTAATTGGGCCTTATTGGCCTAAATTGGTTTCTTGGCAAATAAGGGTGATTCCTTAATTGGGCTTTGGTATTTGGGTTTGACCTATATTGACCAAAGTCCATGCCTTAAGAAATTAATTGAAAGCCCATTGGACTTTAATTAAACTACATTGGATGTTAATTGGGCTTTGAGACCATTAAGATTAGATTTGGAATCTAAGTCGTAAAGGCACATTAAAAGTGTAGTTATTTAATTGGAATTAAATATAAAATTAGTATTGAATACGAATTAAATTAGATTTAAGTTGTAGTTCGATATAATTCAAGAATTCGTACTTTGAGTACTTATTCTTAAACGAGTTGGACTCGCGCAAAATCAAATCGTTGTTTGAACATTGGATGATCACTTTATTCAAGATTAATTAATTGGATTAGATTGATTGAATAACATGCTTTATATGAATACATGGATGTGTTGAATGAATAACGTATATCGGATGGATATTAGAAGGGAAAGGGCAATTTTGGAAATTGTTGTAAATTTAGAATTTATTAAATTGGACCTGCGTGTCCAGCCTTATCTCTCTTGATTCTTTGTAATTCTCTTCTCACATAATTCCCCTCAATGTTAATGAGGTTTCTCTTATTGTATTATGTAATTGGGTAGAAGTAAGAATAGTGCTAGCCGGGGAGAGGAAAGTGAATGATTTGTTCTAGGAACAATCTGTGAGATATACATCCGCATATCGTTATTAATTTATTATCACACCTTATTATGCTTTTAGAATGCATGCTTAAGGGTGTATGATGAGACCTAACAAAGATAATAAATTGGTTGCCAATTTACGTGAAAAACCCTCAATAAAATATTAAGCGTTTTCCTTCCATTGAGTGATTCTTACTCAAGATCCAAGATTGGCACTGGTTTGTTGGCCAAAGTCAAGACCTTTGTCCATCGCGGATGTGTTTGAATCATGAAGGCTTTGTTGCATATCGTTTGTCTTGTCCAAGTTGTGATTTGTTGGCCAAAGTCAAGATCACTTCTGTCCATCGACATTGATTACGAAGCTTTCCAAAGTCAATGGGTTCCGCTTAACTGGAATCATTAAGCTTGTTGTGTCAAAGCCAAGGCTTAGTTGATTCAGATGAAAAAGGTTAGGAAAATATATTGGATATATTGGCATATATATTTTATATATGTTTCGGACTTGGAGGTCCACCTACTGAATCTAGGAATTGGATGAGATCCAATTGATCTTAGAGATCTACCTAGTTAAATATCATACAGCTTGTTGGCCAAAGTCAAGGTTGTGTGTTATTTAACGGGATCCTAGCCCACTAGGAAACTAGGTTTCCCGTGTACTCAACAGAGGGTTAGAGGCTCGCCGAAAAAAGTGGGAGGCTAGTATTGAATTTGCAATTTTGTTCAAACTACTTAGCTTAACGCGCTTTCAAAATTATTTCGTCAATTATTTTATTAGTTGGACTAATATTTATTATTTTTCTTGTAACAGTTAGATTGTACCCATACATAGTTAATCGAATAGTTGGACTATTGCGGTTAAGATGACTGGAAAGTTAAGCATTAGGGATATTGTCATGGGCGACAACGTCTTTAATGGCACAAACTTTCAAGACTGGGATATGAATCTCAGAATTGTTCTGGGATCCGAGAAGTTACTCTACACTATATAGCGACCTCTTGGGCCTAAGTCCCGACCTAATCAGTTGCTTGAGTTAGAGTTTTGGAAGACTCATAGCGATGATAATGCGACTGCTCAATCGGTAATGCTTGCCGCTATGACTCCGCAATTCCGTCGTCAAAACAAGGGGTTGGATCCCTATGAGATGATAACGAAGTTGCACGATCTCCACCGATCTAATCTTAGATCGCAAAGATACGAGTTGCAGAAGAAGCTCTTCCACGCTCGCATGTCAGAGGGTACGTCTGTTGAGCACCATGTCTCACAGATGATGCTGACATTGAGAAGCTCGGACAGATGGGCATAGTCTTCGAGGCTGAGACTTCAGTGATTTGATCCTACAGTCTCTCCCCGACACTTGGAGTGGGTTCATCATGAACTACAACATGTTGAACCAAGACCAAACTTTGGAGTTGAATGTCCACTCTACGTGAGGCAGAAAAGGAGCTACTTAAGGGCAAGAAGCGCGAGGCACACTATGCTTCAACATCTCAGACTCCGAGGACTTGGCCCAAGCCGACTGGAGGTGTTAAGAAGAAGAATCATAAAAAGAAGGGCAAAGCCAAATCGTCAAAGGGTTCTGGGAAACCCAAGGACAAATCCCAAGATGTATGATTACCGTGCGGGAAGCGGGGTCACTGGAAGCATGACTGTCGTGAGTACAAGGCACACATGAAGGAAATTAAAGCGGGCAAGGCACCGGCTTCAGATATGTTTGTTATAGAAATAAACATGTCTACTTCTAGTTTTAAAAATTGGATTTTTGATTCTGGTTGGAACTCATATATGTACTGATGTGCAGGATCTGCGGATTAGCAGGAGACTGGCCTCAGGAGAGATTGACCTCCGTGTTGGAAATGGACTCGAGTTGCCGTTTTGGTCGTGAGCACTTATGTTTTGGAACTGCCCTCAGGGCATGTACTTGAACTTATAAACTGTTATTTTGTACCTAGTTTGACTAGGAATATTATTTATGTATCTATGTTAACCCAATATGGGTATACTTTTGTATTTAGAAACACTGGGTGTTTTATGTATAAAAATGATATAGAAATTTGCACAGCTGATGCAAATAATGGTCTTTATATTTTGAATATAAATCAATCTCAAACATATAATGTAACAAACAAAAGGCTTAAAGTAAGTAACCAAGATGAAACTTATATGTGGCATTGTCGTATGGGACACATAAACAAGACACGCATATCCACACTTTCGAAGAGTGGGTACTTGTACGGATTTGATCCAAATTCATATGACGTCTGTGAATCTTGTTTATTAGGCAAGATGCCTAAATCACCTTTTAGCGGTAAAGGTGTACGCGCCACTGAACCGTTAGCCCTCATTCATAGTGACATGTGTGGGCCCATATCTAGCCAGGCTAGAGGTGGATATGAATACTTCGTAACCTTTACGGATGATGCATCGCGTTATGGTTATGTGTATATGAGACAGAAGTCAGAAACCTTTGAGAAATTCAAAGAGTTTCGACACGAAGTAGAAAAATAGACCGGCAAAAGTATTAAGACATTACGGTCGGACCCTGGTGGCGAATACTTGAGCAATGAGTTTCTTGATTACTTGAAAGAATATGGTATTCTTTCACAGTGGACTCCTCCAGGAACACCGCAATTAAACGGTGTGTCCGAACGGAGAAACCGAACTTTGTTAGACATGGTAAGGTCTATGATGAGTCGCACGGAGCTACCTATTTCCTTCTGGGGATATGCATTGAACAGTGCAATACTTATTTTGAATAAGGTTCCGTCAAAGTCTGTTCAACAGAATCCGTATGAGATATGGATAGGAAAGAAATCGGGTTTCTCATTCCTGAAGATTTGAGGTTGCTGGGCATACGTCAAACGTTTGGAAGGTACCAAACTAGAACCCAAATCGGATAAATGCCTATTTGTAGGATATCCTAGGGAAACCAAAGGATATTACTTCTATCACCCCAAGAGAATAATGTATTTGTTGCTCTACATGCGGTTTTCCTTGAGAAGGAATTCCTAAATATAGTGATAAGTGGGAGGAAAGTAGAACTCGATGAAAATCAGAGTGATACTGTTCCTGGCACAGAATCCTTAATGGAACATGAACAGTCCATCAGGGATGAAACTGTACCATAATCTTCAAATACACAAGGACCACGTAGGTTGGAGAGAGTCAGAAAACAACCTGAGAGGTATAGGTTTCTGATCTCACCTCATGTGGATATTAATCTTATTGAGGAAGACGAACCGGCTACGTATGAGGAAGCGATACAAGGTATCGACTCCGGTTTATGGCAAGATGTCATGAATTCCGAAATGGATTCCATGTATACCAACCAAGTTTGGACACTGGTTGATGCACCAGAATGCGTAAAGCCTATTGGTTGCAAATGGGTCTTCAAGAGGAAGACTGACATGGATGGCAACGTACAAACGTACAAATCTAGGCTTGTAGCGAATGGGTATCGTCAACGACATGGTGTCGATTACGATGAAACTTTTTCACCTGTTGCCATGATTAAATCCATTCGGATAATGCTTGCTATTGCTGCATATTTCGATTACGAGATATGGCAGATGGACGTCAAAATCGCTTTCCTTAATGGAAACCTTTTGGAGGATGTTTATATGCAACAGCCTGACGGTTTTGTCGTACAAGACTTGCAAACAAGGTTGTAAGTTAAATCGATCCATTTATGGATTGAAACAAGCATCGCGTTCTTGGAACCAACGTTTTGATGAGATCATAAAAGAATATGATTTCGTTCAAAACGAAGATGATCCTTGTGTATATAAGAAGGTTAGTGGGAGCGCACTGACATTCATTGTCCTTTACGTTGATGAGGTATTGCTTATTGGCAATGACATTCCCATGTTAACATCGGTGAAAGCTTGGCTTTCATTAAAATTATCCATGAAAGATCTGGGAGAAGCAGCTTTATTCTAGGAATAAAGATCTACCGGGATAGATCTAGAAAGCTGCTTGGACTCTCCCAGAGCACGTACATTGACAAAGTGTTGAAGAGATTCAACATGGATCAGTCCAAAAGGGGACTGTTACCAGTGTCATATGGCGTCACTCTATCTAAGGACATGTGTCATAAAACTCAAGATGAGAGAGACAACATGAGTCGGATACCGTTCGCCTCGGCAGTCGGATCGATCATGTATGCCATGATATGTACGTGACCTGATGTCTCGTATGCTTTGAGCATGTGTAGTCGCTATTAGGCAGATCCAGGTGATAGTCACTGGATGGCGGTTAAGAATATCCTTAAGTATCTTAGAAGAATTAAGGATGCTTTCTTAATCTATGGAGATGGAGAACTTGAGGTAACTGGGTATACCGATGCAAGTTTCCAAACTGATAAAGACGACTGCAAGTCGCAATTCGGGTACATATTTTGTTTGAATAACGGAGCAGTAAGCTGGAAATCTTCTAAGTAAGAGACTGTTGCCGATTCAACAACAGAAGCAGAGTATATTGCTGTAGCTGAAGCATTAAAAGAGTCAGTTTGGATCCAAAAATTCCTAATTGGATTAGGAGTAGTTCCGTTAGCAGCTGAGCCCGTTCCATTGTATTGTGACAATAACGGGGCTATAGCACAGGCTAAGGAACCGCGGTCTCATCAACGATCCAAGCATGTTCTTCGACGTTTCCATCTGATTCGTGAGATCATACATTGTGGCGATATGAAGATCGAGAAGGTCGCATCAGAGGACAACATTGCAGATCCGCTGACGAAAGCTATTCCTCAGTAAAAGTTTGAGTGACATGTACATAGTTCAGGTATTAGATACTTGAGTGACTGGCTATAGGCCAAGTGGGAGATTGTCAAACAATAATGACCCATAGCGTCACTATTTGTAAAAGACATTGTGGTTTTTGTACAAATTAATTATGTAGCAATGGAAATTGTATTTTATCATTTTGTAATTTGATTACTTAAATATATAAATTATAAAAGTCTCTATGATTAGTTCCAGACTATAAGATATGAGACAGTATCAATCCATAAAGGTTTAATCATTAAATATCCCTAGTCGTAGTATTATCGAGACTGGACATCGATAATACGGAATAGACTAATATTGCACTTGTGCATGTTATGGAAGTGTAACAGCATAGTTCTCATATTTAAGTATTGGATACTATGCAAGTGTGATAAGAGGTTGTGTTTACCGATGGTACGGAAACAGCTTCGCTCTATTAGACCCTGCGGAATCCCATTGGTAGTATGACTATGTGTCTATGGGAGTCCGCATCAGGGTAGGTGTATTTGGTCTTAACCTGAGACTTACATCGCTAGTACTTGAGACAATCAATACGCTTTGGTTTTGGTCATCCAGGACTTTAACAGGTTCTATGTACGCCTATTATGGGTTTATTGAGAATCGTAGTGTATTGGATGTGATGTCAAGATGAAAGTATCACTTCAATCATATGGAGATGATGATCACGCAGAGATACAAAACAGGTACTCTAAAATGGTTGTAACCATCGGGATAATATGACAAGGTCATGATTATCCGATTTAAAGAGACTATCTGTTAGTAATCCGATATATGCTTCGTACAGGGCAGACACTATTCCAGCCCCAGGCCTTGCATGTGACATCTGATACTGGATCGCAATACGCAATACTATGTATACTACGCCTGATACGGATTATATATTTCATTAAGAATATTTCCTAGAACCCAACCATGTCTCGTAAATCGGTAAAAACATAGTACGAGGTACGTACGTGTTGGGATAGTCCGATAACCAGATTTACTGCCAACATATCCATGGATCTCTTGGGTCGCTTCCCGAAGATTCACCGATGACGTATGATTCGAACATAATTAATCTTGGATTAATTACGGAGAGATTTTATCTAGGATAAAATACTATTTGAAGAGAGAGAAAGATTAATTTGGAATTAATCGATAAAATAATATATTTGATATATTAAATGAAATTAGATTTCGACACGGAATTAAAATTAGATTTTAATTCGGGCAAACGAATTAATTTAGAATTAATTCGCGAGCGACGTGAATAGTAATTTTGCTTGGCATAATTATTTAATTAAATTTGATTTAATTACGTCGCAACGAAAAATTTGTTAATTCGGAATTGGCGAACCCGAGCCCGGGAGTGTTTGCGGGCCCACTTGGATTTCGAATCAAGTGGGGCCCACATGTCACATCACTAGTCACATAACTTGTCACTTTGAGTGATGGGTTTTGGTGAGAATGACTTTAACTTGTTTTACACTCCAAGTTAAGTGACATGATTGACTTATTACCAAATATTTGGTAAATATTTAATTTTATTTTTGAAATCAAATACATAAAAGAGAACAAGTCAAACACTCCTCACTCTCTCACCACACTCACGCCCATTGCAAGAATTTTACTCTCCATTTTCTTTTCACTTGGCCGAAAGTTCAAGGAAGAAGAAATGTGTTTTTGTTGCAAAAATTACCAAGAGCTAGCACTCTAGAGGAATCATCACAAGGTGATAGGGAAACCAATCTAAGAGCTTGGAATCCATTCAAAAGCTTGGAGCTTTTCATCATCAAAAAATTGGGACCTTGGCCGAATCTTGGAGAGCTTCAACAAGGAGAAATTTTTGTTATCGACACTTCCATAATCCGTTCATTGTAAGTATGATTCCGCCATACTTCTTTATTGTATTCACATTATTTTCATTGCTTGAATGATCTTGAGACTATAGTAGAAACCACAGATCATGGTAAGAAGCGTCAGATAAATCTGGATCTTTACCTTTAAATTTCCCATTTAGATGTAGAATATCAGCTAACCAGGTACTATCTTCTAACTCTTAATCTACTGTTTAAGACATTGGGGACAATGTCTCATTTAGGTTTGGGGGTGGGGAATAGTTGATTAGTATCTTGTTTGTATTTTTAGTCCAAAATTTTTCGAAAAATACAAAAAAAATTGAAAATTTTTACAAAAATCAAAAAAATATTTTGTGTTTTTAACTTGATTAATCGGGTGAAATTGGTGTGAGATAGCTGTGTAAGGATTTTCCACTCCTGAGACGTATCTCAAACCTATTTCGGAACTAGTTAATTATTGTTTATTTCATTTTAAATTATTTAATTTGTGAATTTTCCATAAAATTGACTAAAAATGGATTTTCATATGCTCAGTTGGCAGGTATTATCAACATGCATGGTAACATACATAAGCTGTAATTGAAAAGTTTGTAATATTCAGTGCTCTAGTTTAATTGGAGGAAATCTTAAAAAGCAATGGAGTAAAAAAAAACATCTGAGATCCGAGTTATTAAGTCTGAAAGGGTGTTTTAACACCTAGTGCCCGCCAACTGGTTTGGGAGTCACTGACCCAAAGCTCGCTACATGGACCAAGGATGTTGCAAAAATATATATATCTGAAGTCTGAGTAATTAAGTCCGTAGGGGTGTCTTAACACCCAGTGCCCTAAAGCCAACTGGTTTGGGAGTCACTGGCCCAAAGCTCACTACATAGATGAAAGATATTGTATATAAATAAATAAAAAAATCAAAAATCAAAGAAAAAAAGCAGAAAAAAAATCAGAAAAATTATTCCATTGCTGCAAAAAGGTGTGAATTCTGATAAAACTTTAGGACAAAAATATTACTCTCTTATCAACTGCATTTGTGACTGTTGTGGGTAAAAATGAGTTGATTAATATTTTGTTGGTTGTGTATATGGAAAATGGTAAATATAATCCGAGAATTTACTTATTCGGTAATTTAGAAAGAAAGAAAACAACTAGTGACTTGAATTAGAAGTTTCACCTGATTAGTCACTAACTTCTTTATTATCTTTTCTATTGTCTTTTTACTTTTGTGTGCATTAGTTTTCACTATCTTTTTACTTTTGTAAAACGTTTGTGGGTATCGTTGATGTAAACCCTCACGAGACTACAAATCGTCCACTAGGGACACCTAGGGGTTTAAAGGCTTGTTGCATATGCTAAATGCAACCGTGATCCCTACGAAAGTGGCTTAGTTAAACTTTATTTTAAAGATGTTTATGTTATTTTATTTTGTGTTTTGCTCGAGGACTAGCAAAATGTTAGGTTTGGGGGTGTGATGAGTGGTAAATGTATCACTATTTCTCACTTATTTGACCTAATATGTTTTTATAGTTTCTTGAGTTTTGTGAATATTTTAATATGTTTTGTGTTATTTTGTAGATAAATAAAGTTCCAGGACATTCTCGAGGTGATTTGGAGCCAAAACAGTGAAAAAGGACACAAAATGGCAAAATGGTAATTTAGCGCGTCGCGACGCCTAACGTGCGCCGCACCATGCTAACATGCGCCGGGGACACGTGTCAGAATCTGTGACATGATCCAGGCCGACAACAAAGCAAAAGACCCATTACAAGTACCAGAAGGGCCAATTACGAGGCATAGAACCAAAAGACTCAAAGAAGCAATGGCGGGATTAGTTCAGAGTTTTATGGCCGATTGCAACAAACAAATAGAGACGCATGTGGGCTTCAATAGAGAGGGCCCAAAGCCACTTCACTTTGCCCAAATCAGTTTTGAATGAAGCTTCACAGGCCTTTGAAGACTTGAAGACTTTGGTATTTTTGTAATTTAGCCTTTAGGGGCATTGTTATCTTTATGCCTTTAGGGTTTCTCTTTGTAACACTATTTAAGCTTTCTTTCTTTTTCATTTTAAGGAATCAACGAAATTTGTAAACACAAAAGCTTAAAGCTTTGGCTATGGCAGAATTCTTGTAAGGGAAGGATTCCCCTTTTCAAGTTACAATCGACTTATCTAAGTTTAGCAAGCTTAGTGGCGTCTCCATTGCTAGCAAAACACTACAAGGAATCATCTTAAAGGTTCTCAAGGGCAAGTTCTTTGTGGGTTTTCTTTGTGGCCTTGCAAGGGTTTTGTTCTTACAAAATCAAATTCGTGGTTCTTGGGGTTCTGTATGTTGCTTGGGGTTTGCTTGGATTTCGAATCCAAGTGACAAAGAAACCCACTTGGATTCGAAAATCCAAGCAAACCCCAAGCAACGGACAGTTGCCCAAGAACCGCGAATTTGATTTTGTGGAAACAAAACCCTTCCAAGGCCACGAAGAAGACCCACAAAGAACTTGCCCTTGAGAACCTTTAAGATGAATCCTTGTAGTGTTTTGCTAGCAATGGAGACGCCACTAAGTTTGCCAAAACTTAGATAAGTCGATTCAAACTTGAAAAGGGGAATCCCTCCCTTACAAGAATTCGGCCATAGCCAAAGCTTTAAGCTTTTGAGTTTTATAATTTCATTGATTGTTTTCCCAAATGAAAAAGAAAGAAAGCTTAAATAGTGATACAAAAGAAACCCTAAAGGCATAAAGACAACAATGCCCTTAAATACGAAATTACAAAAATACCAAGTCTTTTTTTTTTTTTGGATAAAGTAAGTATTATAACCAAAAGAAAACTATACAAAGAGCAAAGGGGCATACCCCAGGCAACTAGAGAGGACAAGCCCTCATAGAAGAAAAGCCGAAGGCTACAAGCAAAAGATCAAAGGGGCATGCCCCAAGCACTAGAGAGGACAGGCCCTCCAAGAAGAAAGCCAACTGGCTACAAAAGATCAACAAAAGATGTCATCGGGCAGGTGCCACGAAAGGTGAAGCCATTTATTGTCATAAGATGGATTCACCTTACGTAAAAAGCTAACACGATTCCGAACATCAAAAACAATATCATAAAGAAGAGCAGAAACAGGCCGAAGAGGCATATCATGAGTGCGAGCAAGCCTCTCCCTCCAAATATGGTAGACTGACGGTGCAAAAGACAGAAGAACCAGAAGATGACATAAAGAGGCACCAGAGAACTGACATAACCACTCAACAGTCTGACACCAATCTCGGCGACTCCAATCTAACCCACACATGGCTAGCACAGACGACCAGACCCTCGAAGAAAAGAGGCACTGGAAGAAAAGATGATCAATGTCCTCACTCGAACAACCACAAAGAATACACCGCGAGCAAGCGGAGATGCCAAATCTCATCAGACTGTCCTGGGTACAAAGGCCTCCCTGAATAGTCATCCAAAGAAGAAAAGAATAGCGGGGAATAGCTTTCCGGAACCAAACAACTCGAGACCAAGGCATCTCGGGTCTCCTTGACCTCATAGCATTCCAGGCACTATCCACAGAAAATCTCCCATTTCTATCGTCCTCCCAAACCAGCACATCCTCCCTCAAACTAGAAGGAGACGGTAGATGAGACTGAGCCAAATCTACAAGAGCAGCAGATCTAGAAGGGGGCCAATGCCAAGCAGCATCCGAGATAATGGAAGCAACTGTGGCCATTCTATCCAAGCCAGAATCATAAATCACTCTCTCACCCAACGTGTCCACAATCGGGCCTAGAGGATGCCAATAATCAAACCACAATAAAGTCTTCTCACCATTCCCAATCCTCACTCTCATTCGCCGACAGACCAAGAACGAAGCTCTAAAATCTTACGCCAACTCCAAGAGCAGTCAGAAGGACAAGGGATCTCCCAAAAGCTTCTCCCCCTCAACAAATAAGAGTAAACCCAAATTGACCAAGAGGAAACCTGGCCAGAACAGAGAAACCATATATGCTTGACAATAGCCGCTCTATTCCAAGAATCCAGACTCTTAATACCCAGCCCCCCTCCTTTAGAGGTAAACAAATTTTGCTCCAAGCTACCATTGCCTCAGAAGAGGTAAGCGCACTACCCTTCCAAAGGAAGGAACGCAGGATCGTCTCCACCTTCCTAACCACAGACTTAGGAAGAATAAATAAAGAAGACCAATAAACTTGAATGGAGAACAAAACAGACTTAATAAGCTGAAGCCGACCTGCGTAAGAGAGAAACTTACAACTCCAACTTTTAGCACGCATAACAATACGATCCACAAGAGAAACACAATCAGAGGCCCTAAGTTTAGTAGAGATCAAAGGACACCCAAATACCGCACAGGAAGAATCCCTACCTGGAACCCTAACACATCACGCAGCTGGCCTTGCAGGGTAGAAGAGATACCAGAGGAGAAGAAATGACTTTTAGCTGGATTCGGGATTAAACCTGATAAACCACTGAACTGCCCAAGACAATCTTTGATCAAGGAAACAGAGGATGCATCTGCTTTACAAAAAATCATAAGGTCATCCGCAAAGCATAGATGAGTAAGACGGTCCTTAGAACACCGCCAGTGGAACTGGAAACCCGGATTAGTAGCCATATTACGAAGAAGACCTGACAAAACTTCCATAGCCAAAACAAATAGATAAGGAGACATAGGATCACCTTGTCGCAACCCACGACCCCCAGAGAAGAAACCATGCAGCTCTCCATTAATAGAAACAGAGAATCTAGTAGTAGTCATACACTCCTGAATCGAAACCACCATCCTCTCTGGAATACCAACAGTCCGCAGAACCTCAACCAAAAAATCCCAACGAACAGTGTCATAAGCTTTCATCAAGTCAATCTTAAGAGCACATCTCGGGGAACTGCCATTCCGGTGAAAATTCCGAACCAATTCCTGACATAAAAGAATATTGTCGCTGATACGCCTTCCAGCGACAAAAGCAGATTGATTATGACTGATCACTGGGAGGATAACCTTGATTCTATTCGCAATAAGCTTAGCAATGCACTTGTAAATAGTATTACAACAAGAAATATGCCTATAATCCTTAACCTGGGAAGGATTAGGAATCTTAGGAATCAGAGCAATGGATGTAGCATTAACCTGCCTCAAAAGACGCCCAGAAGAAAAGAATGAGTGAATAGCACATAGGACATCATTCCCCACAATATTCCAACACTTCTTAAAGAAACCCGAATTAAACCCATCTGGACCTGGAGTTTTATTGTCCTTCAACCCGAACAGGACAACCTTAATCTCCTCATCCGAAACCTCTCGAGAAAGAGCCACACTCTGTTCAGCAGTCACGTGTCTAGTAATAGCAGCTTGAAGGGCCACCCTATCAAAATCCTGCTGACCATGCTGAGGACCTAAAAGGGTCTCAAAAAAAGAAACAATCTCATCTCTAACCAAAACATCTTCCTCCACACGGGTCCCATCCTCCTTAGTAATAGAAGTAATCTTACTACGACCTTGAAAACTCTTCATAACGGTAAAAAAGAATTTAGAATTCTGATCCCCAAGGTTAAGCCACTGAACACGAGATTTCTGTCTATTGAAGCCTTCTTCAGCCCGACTCAAAACAACCATAACTTAACGAAAGACGAGCTTCTTCAGCTAGCAGAGCAGGGTCACTAGGGTAGTCCTGTAAAACACACTGCACTCTGTCCAGCTCCTTCCTAATCTCCAAAACCGACACGAAATCTTAGAGAAATGCTCAACATTAAATTTCTTCAATGTCAACTTAACATTCTTTAGCTTACAACATAAACGGAACATCTGAGTACCATGAACATCAATATCCCAAGCCTTAGCCACAACAGAGAGAAAATCAGGATGATCCACCCAAACTGAAAGAACTTAAGGGGATTTCATCTTAGGGAGCTCTGCAAGCTTAACAACCATAGGAAGAGTGATCAGAAATTCGGGGAGGAAGAAAGCGGCAGAAGAACCCAGGAAAGACACTCCCAAGAAGAATTAACAAGAACAACGTCCAACTTGCGCCAAATAGGGGACTGAATCTGCTTATTAAACCAGTAAACTTACAACCAGAGAACTGAAGATCATCCAAACCAGCCTGACCCAAACAGCAACCCAAGCATCTTTCCAAGCTGGCCAAGCCACAGATCCACCACAATGCTCAATCGGAGAACGATGGCATTGAAGTCACCCAAACAAGCCACGGGAATCATCATAAATACTACCACTAGTAATCAGGTCAGCCCAAAGTTCCCACCCCCGCTTCTCGTAGTCACACTCACCATAAACCACTGAAACTACAACAATTCCACATCCCAGAAATAGGAATCACACGACAATGGATAACTTGAGCTGAGGACTGAATAATGCTAACAACAACATCACTAGGGTTCCAACAAATCCAGATACGACCGAACGGGCAAATATCAGAGTGGCAAAAAAAAACTTCATGAAGGATTTATCACACGAGAGACATTCATAAAATTTAACCTCCTTAACCTTGGTTTCTTTTTTTTTGGGATAAGGTAAGTATTATAACCAAAAGAAAACTAAACAAGAGCAAAGGGGCATCCCCAGGATCTAGAGAGGACAAGCCCTCCTAGAAGAAAGCCAAACGCTACAAGAGATCAACTAAAGATGTCATCGGGCAAGTGCCACGAAAGGTGAAGCCATATATTTTCATAAGATGGAGTCACCTTACGTAAAGAACTAACACGATTCCGAACATCAAAAACAATATCATATAGAAGAACAGAAACTGGCCTAAGAGGCATATCATGAGTGCGAGCATTCCTCTCCCTCCATATATGGTAAACTGACGCTGCAAAGGACAGACGAACCAGAAGATATATAAAGAGGCACCAGAGAACTGACAAGCCACTCAACAGTTTGGCGCCAATCTCGACAGCTCCAGTCTAAACCACACATGCTAACACATACGACCAAACCCTCAATGAAAAGAGGCACTGAAATAAAAGATGATCGATGTCCTCACTCGAACAACCACAAGGATACACACACCGCGAGCAAGAGGATATACCAAATTTCATTAGACTGTCCTGAGTACAAAGGCCTCCCTGAATGGACATCCAAAGAAGAAAAGAATGGCGGGAATAGATTCCGGAACCAGACAACTCGGGACCAAGGCATCTCGGGTCTCCTCGACCTCAAATCATTCCAGGCACAATCCACAAAAATTTCCCATGTCTATCATCTTCCCAAACCACATATCCTCATCCTCCTCAAACTAGAAGGAGACGGAAGGTGAGTCTGAGCCAAATCAACAAGAGCAGCAGATCTAGAAGGGGGCCAATGCCAAGCAGAATCAGAGATAATGGAACACTGTCGCCATCCTATCCAAGCCAGAATCATAAATCACTCTCTCCCGAATGAGAGCTTCTCATCACAACAGAAACCTCATAACTTCAGCATGTTTTAATGGGTCATTGAGACCCCTAATATTCCAACAACCAAAATCATTAAAACAGATGAAAAAAAGCCAAACCCACGAATCAAACAATCGACGACCCCCCCTAGGGACTTCCACTTCTGACTCCTTTTACCACCAGAACTCTTTTTAGATTTGTTACCATAAGCCAATTTCTTAAGACCAGGGAATCAACAAGCCTAATAGCCAAACTGTTAACCATAGGAGTGGGCGAATCATAAGCTACAAAAGGCGAGCACTCATTTAACTCAGAGTAGGGTGATCCTCAACAAGATGTGAAGAATCAAGGGAACACTCACCTTTCAAATTACCATCTGTCTCCACAGAAACTGTCTCAGAAGAAACCACAGGCCAAGATGGAGTAACCTGAGTCGAGTCCAACACATTAGAAGAACACTCTCCCAAAACAAGAGTTCTATCAGCATTCTGAGGCAAAACACCACACTCGAACTAACGACAGGATCAAAGAGTACCCTTACCTTTCTTGTTTTTAGTGACCGGGATCCAGGCCCCCTCCTGATCCTTAATAGAAACAATTGTAGCATCCTTATCCGTAGACGGAATAGATGGCTTGGGAATAACGGGCTGAGCAAGTTTTTTAATCTCCTTGCTAGGTGCCTTTTTAGGGCAAGAGTTCACCGAGTGGCCAAAAACTTCACAAGTAGAACATTTTACAGGAACCCATTCAAACTCAACCCTAATAGGAACCCTAGTGCCATTAGGGTAGGGGTGAGCAAAACCGGTTTCGGTTCCGGTTCTGCAGGAACCGAACCTACCCGGAAAAATTTGGTTCCGCACTAAGTGGAACCGGAACCTACCCAATTAAACAGGGTACCCTATTATTCGGTTCCAATCTGGTTCCGGTCCGATTCCGAATTACCCTATTTTAAAATATTTTAATGAAAACTACATTCAATACGAGTCCGTAGGAAAAAACGGGGACCAAATGGTAAATTTTTTTTTGGAAAAGGTTACAAAAAAATGGACAAATTGGAATACCAGGGACGGTCCCAGTAGTAGAAACAAGTATGATACCATATACTATTGGAGACACTACTACTAGGAATGATAGCACCTTACAGTTGATGTTTAGAGTCATCAAATCATCTGACAACCAAGTAACTGTTCTTATCTGAACCGATTTATTTTCTTCTGAGTAGGCCTAGCACTGAAAACAGTACAAATGTTATCAAGGAAGACTAGAATTCAAGATTGTCATTCAAAAACCAACAAACACTAACAGTCGCTGGATATTTAATTTATTAATATACCTTTATAACATCAATCAATGTACATATCTCTGTCGACTGAGATTGCATATTATACCATACAATGATAAGAACTAATGACAAGGTTTACATCAGTGAATCTAAAAACTACAATCTCTCTCGCATCAATTAAGTAGCCCTTACATTTTTATGTCATGAAACAGTAGGCTGCAGATTGAGCTACAACTTAATATGTCATGAACAATTACAAAAAGTTGTATGTAATGTATGAAGTTGATGTGAAACCGGTTCCATGGTCCGGTTCCAGTTCCGATCATTTTGGAACCGGAACCTACCCGGATAAAATCGGTTCCTTCATTTTTGGAACCGGAACCTACCCGATTACAACCGGTTCTGGTTCCAAACCCGGAAAATCGGTCCGGTTCCAACCGATTCCGGGTAGACCCGGAACCATTGCTCACCCCTACATTAGGGTATTGGAAAACAATCTCCTCGGCAAGGGGGTTCCGGGCATCAATCTCAACACAAACACGAGCGAAACTGAGTCGTTTCCTGGATAGGGTAATATGGTCAGCATTGAGAGGTCTCCCAGCTGCACTGGCCACACAACTAATTCCTTTCGCCGTCCATAAAGGAAAAGGTAGGTCAAAAAGTCTGATCAGACCGGAACCTTGAAGAGGTCCTCCTTAGTCAAAGATAAATTTGGATGCCAAAGTTTTAGAACCAACGGTCTATTAGCCATATGCCAAGGGGCTCCATCCAACACCACATTAGCCTCTTGAAGGCTATTGAATCTAAACAAAAAGAAACCATTATCGGATGTAAGAACTTCTAGCAAACCCATCCTTCCCCATAACTTGTGTGCAATAGAATTGACAGTTTGAAAGGGTAGTCATTTTCCCACAAAGTAACCTACTAAAGTATTTCGCCAGTACACACTTCCTTCTTCAATAACTTCTGCAGGTGGGCACACGACAATCTTACCATCAATAATATTAGGTTTGACATAATGTAAAGCAGTGGAAGAAAAAGTCGAATCGAGATGGTCAATTCCCATAGAACCATTCAATGCAGAGGCATAACTCTTAGGACGACCAGAATAACCCCCACCTACTACTACAGAAGCCGCAGGCACAGCATCCTGACACACACCCAAGGCATCACCAGTCACTCTTCTACCGGTCAATTGGGCAGCATTCTGCCCCACAGCACCATCATCACAATAACAGAATCCATCAAGGCACTACAAGCAGAACCAATCAGACTCGCTTCATCACCCAACCTGCCAGACTCACCAATCTTCAATCCATTCTTTACATCCACTGCACCAGAGTCCAAACTGCCTGCAGACCCCCCTGCAACACCAAATCCAGACTCACAGACAACACTATCAGACCCAAGGATTACGCCAAATCAAGAAACATATAAATTCAGGCCACCAGCAGCTCCTCCAACAACGCCAAGAACAGAACCAGATCCAACAGTACCCTTATCAACCTCAAGACTAGAACCACTAGTTGACATAGGTTGAATGCCAATACCAGTCTGACTACTCTACCCAAACAACCAGCAAGACCACTTGCACCTACTAGACTCGGCTCATAAACAGCGACACATTCAACCCCAGGACCCGAAACAAACTCTCATCAATCAAGCAATTCACATCACCTTCGACCACACAGCCCAAGGAAGTACCCATAGCGCCAATTCCAGAGCTATCATCATCACTGACGGCCGCAGGGGAAACACCAAATTCATGCTGACGAGAAACCACACTGCACGTAGGACCACCAACTGAATTGGTCACTAACGCCGGCGCCGAGATGGAAACAGAACCAAGCTTCAAAGGAGGCGAGGCAGAAGCGGCCGCCGAGACAGCCCTAACAGCCTTACGGCCAACTCCAGGGAGGCGCGGCCCCCACAAAAGGAACACCAGACGGAGGCATGGGAAAAGACTAAAGGGTAGGGGAAAGAGCAACAGGACGGAAAAGAGAATCAAAATCGATCTGAGAGTAGATCTGAGAAGAAAGGAAAGAATGGCTAGCGGACGAAACAACAGGCGAAGCAAAGGAAAGATACGAGGGGGGGTAGACGGAAAAGGAGAACCAAAATCGATCTGAGAGTAGATCTGAGAGAAGGGAGTACGAAGGGCTAAGGCGAGAAAAAAAAAGTTATACTGGTCTGAGAAAAACAAAGGGAAAACCTAAAATAGATCTGAGAATGCAACTGAAAAGGAAAAAAGACAAGCCGTGGAGAAGTAAAAGAAACTGAGAGTTAACAATTGGTAGAAGACCATAGAGATTAAGGTTCACGACGAAGACGAGATCGCTGAGAGGTGAGGAAAAAAAGGGGAGCATTTTGCTTCTTCCTTTTTATACCAACTTAAGTCTTTAAATCTTCCTAGGAAGCTTTATTCTAAACTGATTGGGCCAAGTGAAATGGCTTTGGGCCCTTTCCATCGAAGCCCACAATGCGTCTCTATTTGTTTGTTGCAGTCGGCCATAAACTCTGAACTAATCCCGCCATTGCTTCTCTGAGTCTTTTGGTCCTCTGCCTCGTAATTGGCCCTTCTGGTACTTGTAATGGGTCTTTTGATTTGTTGTCGGCCGGGGATCATGTCATCCCCTCCCTCTTGAAAAGGATTCGACCTCGAATCTGTACCTGCATCAAAAGAGTTAAGTCAGAAACATTAAATGTAGCAGACACATTATACTTACCTTGTAAATCCAGCTTGTATGCATTGTCATTAATCCGTTCCAAGACTTGAAATGGACCATCCCCTCTCGGTTGTAGCTTAGATTTACGTTGTTCAGGAAATCTCTCCTTGCGCATGTGTACCCAAACCCATCTCCATCTCCGGCTGAAATACCACACGCTTTCTTTCCTTATTAGCATGAGACAGATATTTGCTCATTCTCCGTTGTATTTGCTCTCTTGCTTTCCTCATGTATATGCTCACTCACCAAATCGGCTTTCCGTTTTCCATCTAGCCCTGGCATGCTCATCAACAGGCAAAGTAACAAATCCGATGGAGTTAGTGGCTGAAATCCATAAACAATTTCAAAAGGTGAAAATGATGTAGAAGAATGAATGCTATGATTATATGCAAACTCAATAAATGGCAAACAATCTTCCCAACTCTTCAAATTCTTGCCAACTATAGTGCGCAATAATTGAGATAAAGTCCTATTAACTACCTCTGTTTGTCCATCAGTCTGTGGATGACATGTGTAGGCCCATAACACCTTCCAAAATGGCTAAGGAACTTAACATCTCTATCATATACAATACTCCTATGTATACCATGGAGTCGCACTATGTCTCTGAAAAATAAATCTGCAATGTTTGTAGCATCATCGGTTTTATGCATCAATGAAATGAGCCATTTTACTAAACCTATCACTACAACAAAGATTGAATCTCTTCCCCTCTTTGTCCTAGGCAAACCTAACACAAAATCCTCGATATATCAACCCAGGGTTCACTAGGTACAGGCAAAGGAGTATACAAACCATGTGGCATTAATTTAGATTTAGCATGCTTACATGTTAGACACTTATCACAAAATACGCTCACATCACGTTTCATTTAGGCCATAAAAGTGCTAATGTAAAATAGCTAAAGTCTTAATATCCAAAATGCCCCATCAAACCTCCCCAATGCGCTTTCCTTCACAAGCAACTCACGCATACACAAGCAGGAACACACAACCTGTTCGCTTTAAATAAGAATCCGTCATGAATGTAAAACTTTCTAAAAGATGACTTTGCACAGTAGCAAAAATCTCACCAAATCAGAATCATACTCATATAATTCCTTAATCAAATCAAATCCCAACATCCGTGCATGCATTGAAGTAAGTAAAACATACCTGCGAGATAGGCATCGGCCACTATGTTTCTTTACCTTGCTTGTAGCGTATACTTTATGGAATGACTCAACGAATTCCATCCATTTTGCGTGTCGCTTATTCAGCTTACCTTGACCCTTCAAGTGTTTTAATGATTCATGGTCGGTGTGGATCACGAACTCTTTAGGCCACAAGTAGTGCTGCCATGTCTCAAGTGCTCTCACAGCGCATATAACTCTTTGTCATACGTGGGGTACCTCAAAGCTGCTCCATTCAGCTTCTCACTAAAATAGGCTATTGGCCGCTTTTCTTGCATGAGAACTGCTCCAATACCTAACCCGGATGCGTCGCACTCAATCTCAAATGTCTTCTCGAATTTGGGTAGTGCTAAAATGGGTGCACTGGCATAACTTCGCTTTAAGGTCTTGGAATTCTCGCTCTTCTTCGCCTCGCCCCATTGAAAACAACTGTCTTCTTTACTACCTCAGTCAATGGCGCGACAATGCTACTGAAGTCCTTGAAAAATCTCCTATAGAAGCTCGCTAACCCATGAAAGCTTCGGACTTCTGTCACTGTATTGGTGTAGGCCATTCGCTGAATTGCACCTTCTCCACATCTACCTCGATGCGATCTTCACTCCCAACAAAGCCAAGAAAAACACATTCTATCCATGCAAAATGTGCATTTGTCAGAGTTAGCATACAATTGTTCTTTTCGTAAACATCAAGTACATGCTCCAAATGCATTACATGCTCATCTACTGTTTTACTATAAACTAAGATGTCATCAAATAAACCATAACAAACGTACCTAAAAATGCAAACATAACATGATTCATCAATCTCATAAATGTGCTAGGTGCGTTTGAGAGACCAAATGGCATAACTAATCATTCATACAAGCCATACTTAGTCTTAAATGCATTTTTTCACTCATCTCCCTCTCTCATACGAATTTGATGGTATCCACTCTTTAATCATCTTACTAAAATTTTGGAACCATGCAATTCAGCCAACATGTCATCTAGTCTATAAGAATGGGGTGACGATACTTTAAACCGTATATTGTTGATAGCTCAGCAGTCAACGCACATACGCCACGTCCCATCTTTCTTAGGACTAGAAGCACTGGTACTCTCACAAGGACTCATGCTTTCCCTTACATACCTTTGTCCATCAACACTCCGTACTTGCCTTTGTAGCTCATTTGTCTCCTCGGGATTGCTCCTATAAGCCGGTCTGTTAGGAATGGCTGCTCCAGGTATGAAGTCTATCTGGTGCTCAATACCTCTAATGGGTGGAAGCCCACTAGGTATGTCCTCTGTCAGTACGTCACTGTAATCCTGCAAAAGAGATGAAATAGACACATGAAGCAAAGGGTCGGAGTTAGTAAAATAATATGAGGCCCCTTATAGACTAACAATAACATGAGCTTGCTAGCCTTGAACGCTTTCCTTGCTTCACCTTCACCCATGTAGAAACTCTTTTTAACTCTCCATTTTGTTTCCCCCTTACGTTCACTCACACTCCCCTTGGAAACTCCCACGGCCTTGGCCTTATTTTTCTCACCAGATACACCACTCTCACTAGTCTCACCCAAGGTGGTGTTTCCCTTCGCTCTCTCTTTGTCACGCTCAAGTTGCAACTTAACCTGATCTTCATGGACTTGTGCAGGTGTAAGTGGGTATAATGTAATGGGTTTTCCCTTATGTTGGAAAGAGTACTTGTTCTTGAACCCATCATGAATAACCTTCTTATCAAACTGCTACGGCCTGCCCAAAAGAATATGTCCTGCATGCATCGGTATCACATCACATAGGACATCATCTGTGTATGGCCCAATGGTAAAGCTCAACAATACCTGCTTTTTCACACTTATTTCCCCACAATCATTTAACCACTGCAACTTGTAAGGCTTCGGGTGTCTTAAGCAACTCAACCCTAATCGCTCAATCAAAGTTGTGCTAGCAACATTAGTACAACTGCCCCCATCTATGATCATACTACATCCCTTGCCATTCACACGGCACCTAGTATGGATACTCTCATCCTCTACAACATGTGCACTCAAAGCACGCTTGACAACTAAGGATAAGTTATCCAGCGCGTATGCAGCTCCCTCATGGTCACTAGCATCCTCCAACTCTGGCATCTCTTCCTCAACCTCACTATCGGTAGAGTACACCTCTCCACTCTTTTTATCAATCACTAAGGTACGCCTATTGGGACATTGTGAAGCATAGTGTCCCATGCCCAAACATTTGAAACACTTTACATCCTTAGTTCTAGTAGTTGCTCCCTCAGGTTTTGGTCTAGTCTTGATCGGTTCTGCAGCCTCTTTACCCTTGGCACTAGGTTCGGCCCTAGGCTTGTCAAAGCCTCCATCTCGCTTCTTATTCGGAACCCATTTCCCTTTCCATGCAGAAGTAGCCTGAGTACCAAATCTGGATGTTGACTTTTTCTTGAGTTGCCTTTATATCTTGATAGCCATGTGAAGCATATCCTCCAAATCAACATAATGATGCAACTCCACCATGTTTGCAATCTCTCTATTCAAGCCCCTAGAAACCGTGCCATAGTAGCTTCTGCATCCTCAACTACATTTGCCCTGATCATGGCAACTTCCATCTCTGTGTAATAATCCTCAACACTTTTGGTCCCCTGATATAGATGTTGTAGTTTCTGATACAACTCCCTATAGTAATGGCTGGGTATAAATCTCTTTCTCATGAGACCCCTAAGTTCTGCCCATGTCTGAACCGGTCTCTCATAGTTTCTCCTCCGAGTAGAGATAAGTTGATCCCACCAAATCATAGCATAATCGGTAAACTCAATTGCTGCCAAACTGATCTTCTTCTCGTCTGAGTAGTGATGACAGTTGAAAATCAATTCTATTTTCTTTTCCCATTCTAAATAAGCTTCAGGATCATTCTTGCCTTGGAATGTTGGTATCTTGATCTTGATGCTACCTAGACCACCATCTACATCTCCTCGTGACATGATCCAGGCCGGCAACAAAGCAAAAGACCCATTACAAGTACCAGAAGAGCCAATTACGAGGCAGAGGACCAAAAGACTCAGAGAAGCAATGGCGGGATTAGTTCAGAGTTTTATGGCCGACTGCAACAAACAAATAGAGACGCATGTGGGCTTCAATGGAAAGGGCCCAAAGCCATTTCACTTGGCCCAAATCAGTTTAGAATAAAGCTTCCTAGGCATTTGAAGACTTAAAGACTTGGTATTTTTGTAATTTCGTATTTAAGGGCATTGTTGTCTTTATGCCTTTAGGGTTTCTTTTGTATCACTATTTAAGCTTTCTTTCTTTTTCATTTGGAAACAATCAACAAAATTATAAAAAACTCAAAAGCTTAAAGCTTTGGCTATGGCCGAATTCTTGTAAGGGAGGGATTCCCTTTTTCAAGTTTGAATCGACTTATCTAAGTTTTGGCAAACTTAGTGGCGTCTCCATTGCTAGCAAAACACTACAAGGATTCATCTTAAAGGTTCTCAAGGGCAAGTTCTTTGTGGGTCTTCTTTGTGGCCTTAAAAGAGTTTTGTTTCTACAAAATCATAATCGCGATTCTTGGGGTTCTGACTGTGCTTCTCTTGTGGATCGTATTGTTATGCGTGCTAAAAGTTGGAGTTGTAAGTTTCTCTCTTATGCAGGTCGGCTCCAGCTTATAAAGTCTGTTTTATTCTCCATTCAAGTTTATTGGTCTTCTTTATTTATTCTTCCTAAGTCAGTGATTAGGAAGGTGGAGACTATCCTTCGTTCTTTCCTTTGGAAGGGTAATGCGCTTATCACTACTGGGGCTAGAGTAGCTTGGAGCAAAATTTGTTTACCTCTTAAGGAGGGGGGTCTGGGTATAAAGAGTCTGGAAGCTTGGAATAGAGCTATTGTCAAGCATATTTGGTTTCTCTGTTCTGGTCAGGTTTCTTCTTGGTCTACTTGGGTTTACTCTATTTACTGAGGGTGAGAAGTTTTTGGGAGATCCCTCGTCCTTCTGATTGCTC